>BGPR01004556.1:0-39368 GCA_013235015.1 Araneus ventricosus | reverse complement strand
AGGTCGCACATTTCAGAATTTGAATCTTTTAAGTAGCAGGGATGTCAACATAAATGGGAACGAAAAACTTTTCACTCTGTTTGCGGAAAAGATACCTGCAACAAATCATGTTTCAAATTAAGTATTGAAAAGCCAAATTATCACCGTGATGAAAATTTTAATTTAGAAGAAAGCAGATGATGCTTTTTTATTGTTGTTTGTTTTTTGTTCATTGTTATTTTTGCATAATATGTGGTTACTTTAGTTGGAACCCTTCGTGAATGAGGGGATGACAGCCTTTGCAGCCAAAAATGCCATGACCCTGTTGTATCAATCAATGAATGAAACAATATGTGGTTGCTAACGTTATTTAAATTTAATATTTTGACGTTAAAAATTAATATGGCATTCAAAATATTACCGATTCATCATCATTTTAAATTTTAAACCATTATTTGGACATGGACATTTATTCTACATTCTATTATTGCTGAAAGTCAGAATTGTAAATTAATAAAAAATAAATTATCTTTTTCGTTCTAAGTTTTCATGCCAAATGCATGCACTATTTTCTTTTCAAACACAGAAATCCTAGAATTCTATATTATGCTTGTTTAATTTCCACTTCTGCAAGTTCTTCAATTCGGAATTATTCATATACCAATTATATTAGTTAAAAATACCCACCTATTAATTAGCCATGACCATTATTGATAGTGATTTAATCGCCATAAATAGTGAAAAGAAAAAGAATATGCGTCTTGGTCAGACCCATACTCAAAGTGAAAATTAACGAATGTTCACCAGATTTTATTGCCAATGGTAATTAAGTTTCACTAACCTGTTCCGTAACCGTGAGAGGACGTTTTCTCCTGCAAGAGTTCAAATGAACTGATGTTCTTCAAATCAGATATTTAAGCTCCCCCGAACCGTGTCTTTCGGCAGTTTACTCCAAGTTTCAGTTTGTACTGGCAGTGCCAGCTTCAGTTGCTACTGATGTTTCCAGTTCGCAGTTCCAATTCCATGTTGCAGCTGAGGTTTCCATCATGCAGTACCCAAGCTTACAAAGTAGCCAAAAGTGAAATGATGTTCTTGAAACCTAAAATGCCTACCCAAATTCTACAAAGTAATAAATTTAGTAAAATTCACTGCGCGCAAAGTTGTTATCAACTCTCATGTAACCAGAGCAAAGCAGGAAGAAGAAAATTGAAAACTAATTTGATTTCATTTAGACAGCAAACAGCTGAGCCCATTAGAAAAATAAACATTTATCAAATTATTTTCAGAGTTGAATTTCATTAATATTTGGTTTGTTAGATTTAGAAGAAAAATATTTCTCAAGGCAGTTTTTAAAAAATCTAAAATTAAATATTATCTCTTGGCTATTGAAAATATTTTTTCTTCATTTAAACTGTGAGTGGCAGAAATAAATTTATTAACAAAAATGTCTACATCAACAATGGCCCTTTAAAAAATATGAATAAAGAAGTAAATGTTCATGATGATCGAGAAATTTTATTTTCAGAATATAAAATTAAAAAAAGACTTGATTTATGAAAATGCTTTCCATATATTTTACAAATAAATCAGTATTAAATTACGATATTCAAAGGATAATTTAAGCCATAAAGAAAAAATCAAAGAATAATTCATTATTATATGAAATGCCTTAGGTATCTCCTAATCAGCTAATTTTTTTATCAAAGAATAGGAAAAAATTACTAAAAATCTAAAAGCTTAACTTTAACTCGAGTTTAAACAGAAAACCGAATTGAAAAAATGGAATTACTCAAAAAATAAAGTTTTTTGTACACAAACTCAAATGTATTCTCTCTTAAGAATTTTAAAACATTTATAACTGATAAATGGATAGAGAGCTGGCAGAAAGAATGGGAGGAAGGTGAAACGGGAAGACTCATCTTCAATATTATTCCTAATGTCAAGATCTCACCCAATCGGTGGAGGAGAGAAGATAATTATTTTCACCGGCAACTGCCCTGTTTAGAATCTACCTTAAAAGATTTAACCTGACCTCATCCCCGCACTGCAGCTGTGGAGGCGTTGGTTCCAACTTCCATTCCGCCATTGAATGCCTCCTCGCAGAATCGAGGTTAAAAGACCAGATACGCAGCTGGGAAATCTTTGGTTCCAAAGAGTCGCAAGCAACCAGCTCTCAAGGATTAAAATCATCAATATTATCAGATTCATACACACCAACGGTCAGTTTTTTACTCCAGATTAAGATGACTTCAGGTAGGCCTCGTCTATGTCCATTCACTGCATAATCTCGCTCATCACGTGCGCATTGCTTTCAAATTACTAAATCATCGTTTGTTCGCAGAGGTTTTCTTTTCTAACCGCTCAGTGAAGTGCCGTTTTTCCCTCAACAAAACATAACAGCGTATACGTCACTCCTTCAAATCCTCCATAACTTTAGCAATTTTCCAAAGTCATGCGTATTTTGAGGTTCTTCACTTTTAGAAAGTACAACAGAAATCTACAGTTCAATATGTTTCATAGTGTTATATATATTTGTAAATATTTATTCTTATAATGCTTTTTTTCTTGTATAACAATTTCTTATGTATTATCACTTTCCATTCTTATTTTCATATCTCAGCTATTGTTCTATAACAGTTATAGAACATTTTTCTTGTTCTATAACAGTTTTCCAAATTGTGTTTGTCATCCGTCTCATACAGTATACCTCAAAAGCCCTGATCTTACAATGTATCCCTCATGATATCATTCCCTTGTTTTCAGTATAATTGCTTGGGGGTTTCAGTAAGCTACCTCTTCCTATCCATTCAAACTGCTTATAAAGAATCATAAGGACTCTAGGCACGGGGACAGGAGGTGATATTATGTTATATGTGATAAATTGTTTTTTAATTAGCGCAATAGTTACATTCTTATTTGTGGTCCACTCATAAATTGGCACTTATGATTCTTTCGCTTAAAGATAATTTATACAACTCTCCGAATTGTACCACTAAAACATTTACGAATGTCTACTCATTTATATTAATTTTTATTACTTTGAAATTGTAGAGACGTTTAATTTATGATTTGAAAAGAATGAATTTAAATTTCAAATGAGAGAAGAAAATAAATGAAACAAGTTTTAAGTCATGTATTCAATTTTTCCTACATGTCTTCATTATTTCAACGAGAAGACTACTTTTCATAATCAAACATTTTCTCGGATGCGAAGTTGCTAATAAACATGATTTCATACCTGAAAGAAAACTTAACTCCATTTAATATATCATATTTGATTTATATAAAGCTTACAAATGAGGAATTAAAATCTCCTTTCGTGCATAAATAGAATTAACTTTTGTTTCATAATTCTTAAAAATGAAACTTGTCTCGAAAAGAACTCAGTTATAGTTAAATTAATATTCTGACCGCAATATCAGTTATGGCAGCTAAATTACATGTTAAATAAACGGGTATTCAAAGAATGTTCCGGTCAGAGGGTTAACGTCCAAGCCCAATTAACACCTTAACTGGTTTGCCCGTACACCCTACATACAACGAATTATCGCAATTTTAAATATATAACCTAAATCAAAATCATTTACAGACGTTCCAATTAAAGACAAAAATTACGTGGAATCCATAAACATTTAAACTGTCCTTTAGATTTATAAATGAATTAAAATGAAGACTCATTCCAAAAACAGAAAACGGCATCTAATTAGATAGTTGAGGAAACAAATCAGTTAAGTGATAAAACAGTAACACTAAAGCTATTTTGGGTTTGGAACATCGCAATTCTGAACCGTGGTCAGGTGACGTGGACGTCTCCAAACTTCAGCAGTCCAATAGCGCGAGGAAGTTTGACCCTTGATGTTAGATTTAAAGTGCACCAGGTCCACATACATAGCGGATCTTTGAGGAAATCTGGTTTTGATCCTGAAGCCTAAACATTTGCACCAGGCCAACGACACTCAAAAGCTCAATTACAAGGCATGTTTTTTTCTTAACAATATTTTAATTAGGTTTTTGGCGGTGTATTGACTCATTGTTTTATAATTGTTTCAAGTAGAGTCTGTTACCCCCTCCCCCCCATTTATTCTCAACTGATTTATTTTGACATCTTAATAGGAATAAAACATTTGGTGGGTTCAGAGTTAGAGTGGATCAAGTCCATATTTTGCACTAACATTGCCCTTGGTAGTGCAGAAATGTTATATTTTCTTCGTAATAATGTTTCAAGTTATTATTCAAGTTGTATCTATAGGCATGAAGGACAATTAGAAGACCACTGTTATTTTACATGCAGCTAATCAACTTTGAGGTCTGTTTTCCAAGAAATTAATTTCGTGGACTTGGTTCACTCTAACTCCGAACACTCTATTTATTAATTCCATCTTTAAGTCATACTACTTTGCTGGAAAAGCTAAAGATCTAGTCTCTTCTAGCTAACGATCTAGTCTTTTTGCTTGAAAAGACAAAGATCTAGTAAATCATCTTACGTTTTGACAGTAATGGAGTCAGTTAAGTTTCCTTTATAACTACAATTTCAAGTGAACTATGCATGTAATGTAATAATTAACTGCCAGTTGACTTGTGCTGTGTTCTGCTCCCTCCAGGGGGGGGACCGCAAGTACGTGGGTGAGAAGCCACCGGATAAGTAAGTGGGTTCTCGCTCCTGGATGTGGGTACAGTAATGGGGGGCGCGAGTCCCTTTTCCAGTGATGGTACGTACCTCCTTCTGGAGGGGTCGGGCCGTGGCCGGCTATAGCTACCAAGACTCCGGCCTCAGTACTCGAGGTAAAATTTCTGCAGATTTTCACCAATCATGACCCAAAACCACCCTTCGTTAAAAAGTTTATATTATATATATAAACGCTGTTTCCCATGTTATCTTGTGAATACGATAACTGGAGTAATTTTGATTTAAATTTAACCAGCTTGGGATTTGTTGTAAGGATAGTGAAAATCTCGGTCGAGTTCGTAGATGGGCTATCCAGCTCAAAGGGGGTAGAAATGGTGGTGGTGGTGGGTGGAAATTTTTATTTTCCGATAACTCCTTTACAATTGAAAATAGAAAGAAATTCCAAATTAGGCGAATTATTGCCTTATCATAGCGAACAATTTTTGCATTTAAACTTTTACGATAGCTATAATTGCTTAGAAGTTATGAGCTGAAAAGTGATTTTCCAACCCTTCCCCTTCTCTCCCCCAACCTAAAGTACGTTTTAACCTATGCATGTTACCCCTTGTTGGAAAGCTCTCATCATGTGCAGTCTCTTCCACCCGCTTTCATTCTTGTAGCTCTAATCCTTATGAGAATAGAGGGCGAAATGTTCTTTTCCTTATTCTTAGTAGATATATATATATATAACGCTTTTGCCCATGTTATCTTGTGAACACGATAAATAGAGTAATTTTGATTAGATTTTAAACGGCGAGGGATATGTTTCAAGTTTGGTGAAAATATCGACCGAGTTTGTAGATGGGCTAACCAGCTAAAAGGGGGGGGGTGAGGAAATGGTGGGGGCCTGAAAATTTCATTTTCCGATCATTCCTTTACTGTTGAAGATAGAATGAAAACTCAAAATATACGAATTATTGCCTCTTTATAATAAGCAACTTTTGTATTGAAACTTTTTTTATAGCTACAATTTTTTAGAAGTTATGAGCTAAACTGCCACTTTCAATCCCCTCAATTTATCATTTCCCCATAGCTCTGTTACAACTAAAGATAAGGAAAAAAACCAATTAGGCAAATTATCACCTTATCACAAACTACTTTTATACTGAAAGTTTGACAGTAGGAATTACTTAGAAGTTATGAGTTGCCATCAGCCACATCCGCTTCCACTTTTTGTACGGTAAACAAGCTGATATATCTGGCTTTGCTCCGGATTAAAATGCTTTCATGTCTAATATTTCCAATGTAAAAACTACTATTGTATAAATATTATAATATGCAAATTCCTTTTCTGATCTGAAACGTTTTTCATTAAAATGAGAATATTAATTGAAACAAACGATTTTTAAAAACAGCTGTTTTCTCTATAAATTATTTGTTATATAGGTATTTCAAATATCCTTAACAATTACTAAAGTAAAAGAAAGGTTTCAATGAATATATAATTAATTTAAAGAATGAAAATAAATCAAATATTAGTTCAAGATATAGTTGGCTAATAGTCTACTTGTAAAATTTTCTTTTCGCATTAGTCCAGAATTCTGTGAATGTATTCTGGCAACTATATATATTCGTATTATTCTTGTTCTTCAACAATAAAAAATATTGTTACGAATTCAGTATAAATTTAATTTTGAAAAAATTAAAAAATGAGAAACAAACTGTATGGAAATGAAATTTTTGTCACTGAAATGCAAATTTTATTATATTTTAAATAAGTCGTAAAAATAGTTTCGTGAGATAATGATTTCCAAAGATATTTAAAATATAATAAAATTGCTATAAGTCGTAAAAATAGTTTCGTGAGATAATGATTTCCAAAGATATAGCAGAAAAAAGGCTTGTTTAATTCTTAATTAACAGAAATTGTTAGTAACCTTTGGGCTTTGAGAAGTTAAGGTGAACTTTTTCTTGTCTTAAATAAAAAGTGTGCAAAGTCTGGTTGAAATCAGTACAGTGGATTAGGAGGAGATGTGGAGCATACATACAGACACAATAACTTTGATTTAAATTAAGATAATTATTAGATCATTACAAGATTAAGATTGCTGGCATACACTATGAGCCATAAAAAAGGTTTTAGTGAAGATATCGTGACAATTAACTAAATATTTAATTTTAATTAATCAAATAGTTAATTTGATTATTAGTTAAATATGAAATTAATTTAATCTCTCAGATTAACTAAATATGGCTGCAACAAGATTTGTTTAATAAATTTAAAATAAAATATAGATATATCCGAGTTCCCTTTATGCTTTATATTGAAAAATCTCATTAACTTTAAAATTGTTTTGGGATTTTCTGCCTGAGTATTTGCTTTCAACTGTCGATGGAAATTTAAATTTTCTGTTCAAAATGGCTGCATTGATATAATATGCTTTAAACACTTATTAAACATTGTGAGTTCCAAATTTAATAATTTTTATTTTCGTATGTGTTAAGAATTTAGTGATTATTATCTCTGTAACCAGGGAGTTCTCTAAATGAGCCCATTCTAGTAGTGTTTAAATGTCAAGTGATTTTACCATATCGCAAAGTGATGTTCGCACAATTGTGTTGTAACCTAGACGAAATAAATTAATTTTTAAATCTAGAGTCTTTCTTCTTTCGTGACAATTGCCAATTTCTTGTTACTGTTTCAGATAGGCTGGCTTGATGTTATCTAGGGGATATTTGCGCTGCTGGGATGTTTATTTCTTTACGATTCCTGCGTGTGGAATGATTATGTGTTGGGATATAAAAAAAATTTGACCAATTTACCGACCAATAAATCTAGCATAACATTTTGGAATGAAAAATGGAATGATAAAACCTTGATACAGTAAAAAATTAAATGTCATGAAAACAGAATCACAGCGTAAATATTGAAATGTGTAGAAACGATAAAGTCATTGGCTATGTCTGTAGATCAATATATAATATTTCATTATTTTTGTAACATTAGAGTAAAAGAATTTACTTTTGCCTTCAAGCTTGCCGAAGAGGGAATTTTCGTATACATATATATATGGTCACAATCATAGGATGACGCCTAGCGATATTATTGCTCAAATTAATAAAACGACTCAAAACGATTGGGAATTGGACTAGATATAAATAGTTCAATAGTTCCAATGCATTTAAATATTACTTTTAGGCGAGTTTTACGCATCTACTATGATCAATATATTGTTTTTCAAGCATTTTAAAATTGCTTTCCTGTAAATAGTAGATGTTTGAAGAAATTATGAAGCTTACAGATCAACACACAATAAATGCAGTACGAATACTAAATTAGAAAACTTTATTTACAATTTTGATGTACAGAGACTAAAACATGATTTCCGGAATCTCTACAGTATTGTAGGTTATACATGCATTTCCAATAATATTTTACTATCTGTATTAAAACCTTAACACAAAATCTGCCTTTGCTGTTTTCCATAATAAGAATTATGTTCAAAAAATATTAAGCTAAAATATTCGCCCGAGATAACACGGCGAGAGCTTAATGAAATCAAACACATTTATAGGAATTAATATAATAGTATTACAAATCTCGAACTTTTTCCAACGATTATTTATTTTTTTCTATTTTTAAAGAATTTCTCTGATGAAGAAAAAATTTTAGCAATTCATTCAGTAGTTTGAGAAAATTAATGCAGATTATATATAATCTGTTTATATTAATGATTGATCAATCAAAATATCGAATATATATCATTCATGAAGGAAAACCTTATGGGTAAGTATACTATTCATTGCATCCAAGCCAGGTTTTGGGGTAAATGAAATGGCAATATGTCATTCTTAAAGAATCTATCCATATATAATTATAATATTTACTAGTGTTATATTAGAGTTTATAGAGCAAGTAGCTTCGATTCCCTTGTGAAGAATATTGATCACCATGTTGATCAGGCATGGTGATCAATACAATGCTGTTTTTAAAATTCAAGGATTTCCGATTGGCTGACCGGCCGAGCCAGTCGGAAAATAGAGTCTTAATGAACCCCTTTTTATTTAAAATGCTTAATTGTCATGTACACGAATGAATACTTAGAGAACATTAGAGGCAAGTTACTTTGAATTCTGGATTTAAAACATTGAAATAAATCTTTAGATTTAACAAAACTAAAACATTTGAAAAATATTTATAATTGGATGCAATAAATTAGCAATATACTTTACCATTTTTAAACAAGGCGATAGAATAAATCTTTCGGAAATTGAAATTGGAATTAAAGCAGTAAGATATTAACTATATTATTGTATAATATATTCAACACCACTTCAGACATTCAATGAGGAATAATTAACACAAAGCATTACAGCATTAATAGGAATAATTAGCATAATATATGATAGCATTATAGGAATAATTTAATACAAAGCATTTGAAATGCAAACGTTTCATAAAAATTTATACATTAAGATGCATTTTCGTCACAAAACTTAAATAATCGAGTTTGCAACATTAAACATTCCCAAAATTGAAATGTTAATTAACCAAATGTTTTCAAATATATTTTATCAAAAGGTACATTTTACCAATTACTAACTTAGAATTCTATTTCAATGTATCTGTATACAAAATTTTATAACTGCATAAAATACCTTAAAATGTTATAAAAAATACTTTTAAAGTTTAATTTTTAAATATTTTGAAAGAAATTTAAAAATGCTCCATGCGTTCGATTTAAATTTTTTCACTCAATTTTTCATTATCACTTAATATATTTTGATCAAAACCGAGTATTTTGTAATTTGATAGTTAATTTTCAGGAAATATTTTTATCCAAGCTATATTGAACTTTCCTTAAAATTGTTTTTTAAACTAAAATTGACTTTTAATTACCTCAATGATGTCGAAATATAAAATGATTTCCTTGAAAAAGAAATCCTGGACTTGTAACAGAGATCCTTAATATAAAATAATTCCATCAAAATCTAAGATGCATGGAACATTTCAAAATCATGCAAATATGAAAAGGCATCGTTTTGAGAATTTTTTTTAAACATACTTTCCTATTTCAATCTATTAAATATTCATTTATTTTATAAAACATAATTCGACGCTATTTCATTTACAAATACACATACACTGGAGATAAAATGTTTAAAGGGAAATTCAAATTTTTGGAAAGTTTGCTAATTTCAAGATCCATCATTCCCTTAACTTCTTCAGGGACGAATTTTTCAAATGACAATTCGATGCAATATTGCATTTCATTATATATATTTTATATCGGCAACAATTCAGCAAGAGAGAAAATGTTGAATTTATTCTGACTCTTTATCCAACAGATTGGTGTTTTAGCTCAAAAAGTTTTAATTTAACAAAAACTAAACATACACATAAAACACATGCGTCAGTATCTTTGAAGAGGTTGATGCACAACTGAATTAATAATTTCATGTGAACCAACATGCAATTTTTGGAACTTGGTCAATTTTCCGCCATTGTTAATAATATATAATGTCAGTAGTTATTTGCAAAAGAAATCTTTCCATCAAGGAAATTCGACAATGAAAAATGCTTTTGAAGATATTACATTATTTTGCATCATCTTCGAAATTGTGCATAGTAGTATCTAGGATTTTTACCATCAGCTCAGAGAATATTATTTCATGGTTTGTTAAGGCATCCGACTGTGTACGGAGACATTTTTTTGAAAAAAAACTTTTATTAATTTTTTAATGTTATTTTTCAACTGCATATGTTTTAAAACTGAAAATATTGTAAAATTAGATTTTCAAAATAATATTTTTTTAAAAAAACTGAGAAATTTGAAGAAAACTGATTAAAATATTTGCTTTACGCTAACAGCCATAGACAAAATTATATTCTAAATATACAAAAATCCTTGTAGGAGTACATTTTTATGACAGTTATCTGTGTTATGCTCTAAAATCTTTCTTGTAATTCAAAATAGTTTTGAGATATAGCTGAACATAGTTACTAAACTGGTAATTTTTCATAAAAAATGCTTTTCTTTTATATTTAAGTATTTAAAATATTACTTGATTGTAAAATTGACCTTAGTTTTTAGAGGAAAACATCAAGCATATTACAGAAAACAATCTCAGAAAATTTCGTATCAATACTTGAATAACTTATTGAGAAATCAATGTTACGGTCGACAGTTTTCCTCAAAAATATCATTTCTCAGAAAACGCATTGAAAGTTTTCGTGCAACTTAAAATAATGCTTACAATTCGGTAATAAAACAGCTGTAACTCCATTTGTAATTCACCTAGAGTAAAAAGTGAGACAGTTTTAGAAAGCTTATTAAACAGGCTACAAAATTAAGTCATAAAATGTTTTTTGATAATTTCATCAAAAACGACGATTTTAAACCAGTCGGATACCTTAATAGACAGAACGAATATACATATTATTTATATTACAAAAGTTTGATTGTTGGAAGTAAACAGAATTTGTTTCAGGTCTTAAAATCGGCACTTCACATGTGGATGCTTTTAAAAGTTAAAATTTGAGAGACTTACAAAAATGAGAACTTATTCAACAGTTATGCTAACATTTTGAATTCTTTGACTATAGGAATTTCATAACGTTAATACAACGAAGCTATAAAAACCAATAAGATTATGCAAGATAGCAGATCTGAATTTTAATTTGTGTCGAATGAGAGTTTTAAAAAACGATTTTCTTTATAAAATTTGAAAGTAAATTAAAAGGTTTGCCAAAGAGAAATTTAAAATGAAATCAAATTTAGTCGAATGGATGCAATATTAAAAATTCAGAATTATGCAGTGGCAAACAAAAATTAAAAGTAATAAATAGAAATCGCTTTAACCCCTTAAGAGACGCATTTTCTTTGCTATCTAATAAGATAACCCCTCCTGTTTTGGAAAGGGGCTGTCGTTTTCATTCATCTAAAAAGGCATAGAATACTTGATAAGCTGATGGATTCTACGTGATTTTTGTGTCAAATTAAAAAGCTAATTAATGATTAAATTTGTTTATAAGCCTAAAAATGCGATAATTCTATGCACGTCAATATGACGGGCGCGACGGTTAAGGGGTTAACAGCAGAAAAATGCATTCTCAAAATTGCTATTAGTTACAAGGTTTTTTTTTTTTTTTTTGTCTCGCCATGTACAGTACAGGCAACAAAATCCGACAGCGAACGATTTGTCGGGAAGTAGAGATGTTACGTATCCATCACCAGTAATATTCCTGAACAGGCTTGAAATTGCAAGAGCTTCGAAGATGGTACATTCTCGTTCGTGTTTAAAAGATCTCCCTCGATCTAAACCTCGTGTCATCATTGCACGAGATCTGGAAAAAATCTGAATTTAGAATCAAATTTGAATCCATCCATCATAAGCAAACCCAAAGATTCATCAGTAATAATAGCCAATACATATCAGTATTCTGTGTTAATAACTCAGAAATTTGACTGCAAGTAGATTGTAAGTACTTTAACTGCAAGAGCTTGGCCCTAGACCTAATTTGGCTGATAGTTATTTCTCGAGTGGTAGGCGTTTTCCAAGAAAGGAGTTTTAAAAATTTTAATTAAAAGTCGAAATTTTAACGCATCAATCAATAACTTCAAAGCATATTATTACATAGAGACCATTTTCACACCACTTTAAAATTCAAAAATTAACTTTTCAGTCATAAGTTTACTTAGGTACATTTTTTCCCTCTAAGAATATTTTTAAATATATTTTATACAAAAATACTTTTTCATTGTTTTAGCTACTGCATTTGTACTCATGCAAATTGCAACGATATTAAATACATTGTGTGTGCATGTTATTGCTATAATTAAGAGTTAAATTATTAAAATACAAAAACAGACGAATCAAGCCTTGTAACATTATGCTACGATATTTCGACTAGAGGTTCGAATGTGCTTAAACTTTTTTCCTGACCGAAAACTTCCGAAACTGATCTCAATGAAAAGTTTTCTGGTCTTCACGTTAAGAGTTACACTAAGCTTCTGCTAAAAGTTTCGATGGCTTTGCACGCATTGCTTTAGATTAAAGTAATAAGTTTCATAATCGATGAATTCCTTAAAAAAATAGATTTTTTAAGTGTCTAATTATGCGTACTAAACACCACATCCCTTGGAGCCAGGAATGAAAATAATTGATTCTTTTAGGAGATATGAAGGCGTTCCGCACTAGCCTTTTTTGCATTAAAAACATCTTGTGTAGGCTTTCATGCCAGATCTGTGCACAAAAAATAAGAGCACTTTTGAAATAAACACTTAAAAGCCATTCTACATATTACGCACGCATTATTTGGTACTTTATATATTAGTTACTATCTACCACATATATCATACCGACCAACTGGAAGGAAATGAATTGTACCGTTTCCAAATGAAATCTTTATTTTGATATTAGCACAACTTACCAAGTTCTCGAACTACGAGGAGTTCGATGCCATTTCCAGTATATCCAGGAAGCTGGTGTCGATTGAAGCCGGTCTGAGACATGGGAAGACAGTTGTACACAAGAGTGAGATCATGGCATTTTCCAAGAAGATAGCACCAATGTAGGAACCTGCTTCCTCGCTACAACATTCGACTCCGTTATAAGCAAATGATGCTGCATTCGCATCCTTGACACTATTTTACTTAAGAGTAAAAGTACAGAGATATACAACCCTCGTTACTTATCTTCACTTGTAGTATTTGGAGAAGCATTTTAAAATAGAATTCTGTGGCAACCAGCAGGACTTTACTCTGAAACTGTCGAAGTTTTTCCAAAATTCTAGAAGAGTGGAACACTGCAGAAGTTCAGAAATGGGAAAGATATAAAAAGGTTCAAAATGAAGGAAAACCTGCTTTTCGATTTCACTAATAAGTTTAACGCTTTCAAGTACCAAACACATCAAGTTTCCAAAATGAATTTATTAGCAGTTAACAGAAATCCAGAACTGATTAATCGCCTCAGTTATTACGTTTTCAGTTCTAACAATCATTGCTAATTTGTGTTCGAAGTTCACTAACGACAATTAACGAGATTTGCTTAGGGAGAGTTCCGTCTGTATGATCACTGCACCTAAACATATATACCTTCCTTCGCTTCTTTACCTTCCGCTTTTTTCAACACTAAGTTCAAATTTATTTGATTAATTTCATCTACTACACGAGTTCTTCAAAAGATTTTATTTCCAAAAGTAAATATATTAACTTCTTAACTTGCAATATCGTGCGAGAGGGTACGATATCGCAAGGTTGGTACGACGATCGGGCCAAACATGAACAACATGTACGAGAGACGTGGTCCGTTCTTCAGGCTACACCCGACAAAAATACTAATTTTCTGTCACTTCATTATTTACTTTATGATAAATCTTCTGTGCACAGTGATCAGTTGGTAGTAATTATTTATTAAACATCTTGCAAAATGAAACAAGTTGCACCTTACAGAAGCTTTTACATATCAAAAGACGATTCGATTTGCACAACTTCGAATGTTCAACCAAACCGTGAAATGGGTCGACGCGTGACCAACCTTGTTTATGGCACACTCTACTGGAACTTAAATTTTAGTACAAGGGGTTAAAACATATGAATCTGCAAGATTATTAGATTTTAAGAGCGTGTCTTGCGCTTTAGAGGATTTCTGTGCAGCGATTCCGTTGGGAACTTTTTTTTTTACAGTTCTAGAAACTACTTCGAATGACACCATCAATCTTTCTTCTGTAGATGTCTTTTATGTTACGGCAATTCTTAGAAAATGTCGTTTTGCGACGTCACAATTTTAACAAAAGTCCTCTAGATTTTGTGTCAACGGTTTAAATCGACGATAATTTTGAAGCCTCACATTCCCGGAAGCTTTCCTCATTGAAGTCGAGAAATGTCGATTCGCCAGTTTGTTAAATTGTCGACGGTGGCTCGGTGAATATTCTTTGTAGTCAGTCAGTCAGTGGTATAGCCTTAATATTAGCAGTGCCGGGGCGCCCTAAAGGTAGTACCGGAATGCTCTAACCTGGGTGACAAAAATCGTGTTTTAAGAACGTTTTCACTATCTCTCGTAAAAAAAGCAGTGGCAGAACGGCGTTCCGGCTCCACTACACCGCTGCTCTCAGTCACACTGAACTATAACAAGCAAGACCACATGATTTAAGAAAAGCCGTTGATCAGAACCTGTTCTAAAGCATATTAGGAGATAATTCTCTTCTATTCATACATACTAACGTTGGATTAGATTTTAATGCATTTTAGAAGCTTTAGAATATTTGAAAATATTTAAAGATGTCAAAATAATACCGGATAATAAATGACCAAATTAAGACAAAAAAAGAATTAAATGACGATGAATTAAAAATGATTACGGATCAGTTAAAAGATCAATATTTCATTTCTCTGGTAATTTAATCATATATAGGCATTTTTAAAAATGAACTGAGGAGCAGAATTAAACCCAAGTCCCTAATCATTTCATTCTCTTATAATATAGTTGTCTGTGCTAATTTGAGATTTGTTATTTCCCAATGAATTCATTTCATCCGCCCAATAAGCACCGACGCTCGTTTTGACAAATACGTTTCAATTAAAACTTATTTTATTTCGAAATAAAGCCCCTCGAATGTTTCATTTGATGCATTTAGAGTTCAAAGAGCTTCATCGGGGGTCTGTCGAGTCCCTCAGTTCGGATGATTTGAAAGTGGAGTTTGATCCACGATTTCATCAATTGTCTCTGTTCCAACATGTGAAGAGGGATAGGTGAAATACTCTGGCGGTATAAAAAATAAAGCTTCACTCATGAATTACAGGATTGATTCCCCTAGAAGTTTCAGCTACTTTGATCCCATTTTCAACAGAGTAATTATTTTTAGGAATTACTACACTTAATACATGTTCATTTAGTGTATAATTGATAATGGGGTTTAGGTCAAACCACATCTATAGAATGCAACACGCCTTACACAAAGACGGCTAACAGAATCAATGGAAAGCTAAAAATTTAAAAATACCAGAAGGTTTTTCAGATTAGGCCAAGTTTTGCATTTTAAAGTTGGAGAATAAAGTTCCTACTTTAAAGCACGAGATGCTTCTGAATATTTGGAAAAGGATTTCTAGTAAAACTTCATGAAAATAGAAATGCCTTTATTCAAGGAAGTAATAAAAAACCCGAAAAATTAAAAATAATTCAACATCGAGTGGTTTGGGCAATTTCAGCAGTCATGAAATAAACTGGCGACATCTTAATTAGAGATTTGCAAGTTTTATTCTTCCGAAATGGGTGAATTTAATATTCAAAAATATTAAGATTTTCGGAGTTCTAGTAGAACTTTTCTGAGATATTAAAATCTGTCGAGTTAGTGATAGCATATTCAATTACTTGCGACGAAAAAAAAAAAAACGAAATTACTTTCTTTGATGGATCACAAAAATTACAGAAATTTGAATTTTGCATCTTATTTGAACATCAATAATTTCAACTATAATGCAAAGTGTTTAATCTTTCGATAGCAGCAATAAATTGCTACAATTGTTATTCAGCGCAATCATTATCAGTTGTAATTATTATTTACCCGAGTAAAGAGTTGAAATCATGTGAAGGGATGCGTTTCTTCTATATGCCATCACATAATTTATCTGAACTGATGATGCTGTATAATTTATCTTAGGATCTTAACAGCATTCAGTTTAAATTTTTGATTGCAATTTTTTTTCTTCTATTCCACAATTTCATATCTTTCATCTGTGAAATCCGATAATAGCCAAAATCGACAAATCCAAGTAATTAAGACTCCTAACCCAATAATATATCGCATTGTCGACAAATCCCTACTCGGAGGCTTCGCTTGGTTCTGTATATTATCAATATTTGGTCGTCTAAGTACCGAAATAAATGGGAAGGTTGTTCTGAAAATTATTAGGTTTTGAGATGTTTTCATGACCCCAAATGCTAAGGCTTATTAGTAAGCAACAGGTTCTATGTTTTCCAGTATTTTCGAACATAAACTCAGTGTGTGGGAAGTGGATTTATTCAGTGGTTCATTCAGATGTGGTAAACTATTCTTGTTCTGTAACAATAATGGCCTTATTCACCATCCATGGTTAAACCATGATCAGCGCTTAAACGGGAATTTACACGAACAAGCTAATGCTGGCCGAAATGATCGGCTGGATGTATACCCTAACTGGCGAGTTGGCGAGAAACTCGTTTGGCTGGAAGGCTGAGGGTAATGTTAAAAATCGCCAACAACCGAGAAATTGAGATACCATACTAAAATAGCAACCCGCTAGAGTATACATTTGGCGACGCATTTCGGTCAGCTTTTGCATTACCATGGCAGAACCATCATTTAACTGCTGATCATAGTTTAACCATGGATGGTGAATAAGGCCGTTAGGCTATGCTTTCATACTGATCAGAGGTAGTGCAATTAATCTATTTTGAAAGAGCTTTTGAAAGCGAGACTCGGTTAAAGTGTGAACTTGGCGCTAATGTATCGTAAATAAGATTCTTTTTTGGCCAGGGCGCTATTCATCGCTGAATTTTGTATGGTAAATTTTAAACAATGAAGTATTTCGTCTATAAAGCGTATCCAGTAGTATGCAAACACAAAATTTTGGCTATCGTACTCAAAATTGAAACCGGAGGCTTAAGATACGGTTTTCAGATACTTAGTGTTCTAAAGGCCGTTTTTATGGACTGAAAAATACACATTCTACAGAATTTATACTAGAATGAAATGCACAAGAATGTAGAGAATGAAATTCCTCAAACGTTGAAGGCGGACTATATCTTCGATGGCATGGAAAAAAAACTAAATAGTTCTGAATACATCGAAATAGTCATCAAGAGATTTTTCTCGCATTGAGTGGACAATTTGGAACGAATTTATTCAATTTTAACAATAAAAACTCAACATTTCTATGTGAAAATGCGTCATCTTTCTACAACCATGGATCTAATCTTAATACTTGGTCTCGAGAGAATAGAGGTACTAAAAATTTCTATTATACTGTTTGGGTAATCCGAAATGAATAAAATCCAAATTTCTACCTAGATTGACAAAGACAGTTGCATATCTTTGTTTATGCGATTATAAAAGAAAAAAATGGCATGAATCCTTAGAAGATTATGTGAACCTTGGTGGTTTCATATCGAATCCTGATGGACTTCTTGTTGATGCCAAATTCTGGCCCCCATAGGTCGAGATTCTTGCGAATGCTAGGCTCCGAAATATGAATCCTCTTTAAGAAAGGTAGTTGGGAATTTGAATAACTTATTTTTGCATTATACACGTACGAAGTTAAAATAATTTTATAATATTCCGAAGTTAAAATATTAGTTGAACTAGTAATTAATTTTAATAGAAAATAGTATTCTGGAAAATTGAAAACTTTCTGTAGGAATTATGTATTTACAAAATAATTATGGTGGTATTGTCATGAAGGTTATCAATTACCATTTGAAGATCAACAGTTTTTAACAACTTAAGAAATGTATCCATCTTGTTTCGAAGGGATTGTCCGTCTTCGCGAGACTAAAAATTCCTTGCAGAATTCCAACTTCAACTTGCCGAAATATCTCTCGACAGAAGGAACTTTGTAATTTCCTGGCCTAAAATGCACAAGCAAAAAATGGTGCCAGTGATACACAGCCGGAAGAAGAGATTTTTCTCGTGGCAAAAGATTGGAAATATTCACTTAAAAGAGAGCATATTTTTATTAACAAAAATTCCAACACCCAAAATAACCAGAAGAATGTTTGCTTTGCATAAAGTACAAAGCCACCAATCGATGTCAAATTACACGCTTCACACATGACCCACTACCACAACCCATCGTTCTCTCATTACACACATTTCCCACACCTATGATCAAAAGCTTCCACACCACACACATTTCCCACTCCTACAACCAACAGTTTCCACAAAACGCATTTCCCACTCCTACAACCAAAAGTTTCCACAAAACACACATTTCCGCTTTTCAGAGCAATCGTCAAAAGTTTCACGCTCCGAACATTTCACACTTCATTCATCCATCATTTTCATTATCTTCACTCAGTTTTTAATGCCACACCTTGTTTTCGCACTCCATAAGTGTCCCACTTCCACGACCCACAGTTTTCGCTCTCCACACATTTCCCACTTCCATGAGTCAGTTTTCACAGTCCACACTTCCATGAGCCATAGTTTTCACAGTCCACACTTCCATGAGCCATAGTTTTCACATCACGCATTTCTCAGTTATACCACT
This sequence comes from Araneus ventricosus, assembly GCA_013235015.1. Taxonomy (NCBI): domain Eukaryota; kingdom Metazoa; phylum Arthropoda; class Arachnida; order Araneae; family Araneidae; genus Araneus; species Araneus ventricosus. The sequence goes on along the minus strand of BGPR01004556.1, from coordinate 20,534 downwards.
AACATTTTCCTATCTACATATCTTGCATCGTGGCAGACTTAGTTCTATAAATCCATCTTTTTTTCCATATCTTACTCCTACGACAATATGTGGCAATGTTTTCTTTCAGTCTATGTAGAATCATTTAAAATGAATTAAAATTTTTGGTTGAAATAGTTTGATAACAGATAGCGTTGATTAAATGCCGAGGCAGGAATTTTACTAGAGCGATAAAATAAATCCGTTTATTAGCGAGTTCTTAAAACTAAACAGCTATTCTAGCATTCCTGAAGTTGTGTAATTATAAACGCTTACAATTCAGAATTAATCGTAAAACTCTGATAACTCGTGTTACTCATTATCGTTACTACCCATCCTAAACAAGAGGATTAATACTCGAGAGCCTAGCATGTGAGAACCTCGATCTATGCCAGAATTTAGCATCAACAAGAAGTCCAACAGGAATAAATATCAAGATGTCTAAAGGTTTACACATTCTCTTAAACATTCATATCTTTTTTGCTGTTATACTCACATAACCAAAAGATATACAAGTACCATTATTAATTTATCTAGACATTTAAGTTTTATTCTTCATTTCAGATTACCCAAACAATAATGGAGATTTTTAGTACCTCCATTCTCTCGTGACCAACTAGGATTAAAAGTTAGATTGATGGTTATAGATAACTAGTAATTTGACCTGTCCTTACGGACATATAAATATCGAGCCGCAAACAGTTCCGAAGAAGATTGATGGTTATAGGAAGATGATGCATTTTTACATAAAAATGTTACGAGGTTTTTCCCCTTGATAAAATTGCATGAATTCGTTCTAAATTGTCAATTTCAATGCGAGAAAAATCTCCTGCTGTTGACTATTTCGATGCATTCAGAACTATTTAGTTGTCTTTCCATGCCATCGAAGACGCAGTTTGAGACATCGAAAACACTCTAAACGTTTGAAGAGTTTAATTTTCTACATTCTAGGACAAATTCGACGTAATGCATATTTATTCGTCCATAACAACATCCTTTGGGACACTAAGATTCAGAAAACCGTAGTCAAAGCCTCCCAGTTATAATTTTGTGTGCGGTAGCCAAAATTCAGGATTTGCATACTGCTGGATACGCTTTATAGATGAAATGGCCCTTTGTTTAAAATTCACCCTTCAAAATGCTGCAATGAATAGCTTTCCTGGACAAAAAGGTATCCCGTTTATGAATACATTAGTTACGTTGACACTTTAGGTATCACTTTCAAACATCATTCAGAATCAATTCACTCTTCTCAATTCACTCTAACAAAGCGTAGCCTAATTTCTATGAAACTAGAACAGTTTAATTCTATATTTGAATGAACAGAGAATAAATCCTCCTAACTTTAGACACATTGAGTTCAAGCCCGAAAATACTGGAGAACGTGGAAATGTTGCCTAATTAGCCTTAGAGGTCAAGACAATATCCCCAAACCCAACAATTTTCAAAACAACCTTCCCTCAGATTTCGGTATTTAGACGACCCAAGATTGACAATATAAAGAATCAGGCGAGGCCTCCGAGTAAGGATTTGTCGACAATGCGAAATATTATTAGGTTAGGAGTCGTAATTACTTGGATTTGTCGATTTTGGCTTTTATCGGATTTCACAGACGAAAAATATGAAATTTTGGAATAGAAAAAATTTGCGATCAAAAATTAAAACTGAATGATGTTAATTCCGAAGATAGTTTAACTGAAGTGTTGATGCTGTATAATTTATGTAATGGCATATAAAAGAAACGCAGCCCTCTACACGATTTCATCTCTTTACTCGGGAAAATAATAATTGTAACCGATAATGATTGCGCTGAATAACGATTGTAGCTACTTATTGCTGCTATCGAAAGATTAGACACTTTGCATTATAGTTGAAATTGACAGACGCTCAACTAGGATTCAAAATTAAAATTTCATTACAGATTTTGTGATCAGACTCTCAGAAACTAATTCCGTTTTAGTTTTGTCACAAGTAATTGCATACAAAATCACTAGCTCGACAGATATTAACATTTCATAAAAGTGCTAGTAGAACTCTTGAAATCTGAGCATCTAATACTATATTCACCCGTCCGGAAAGAATGACACCGTAAAACTTAAAAATCTCTTATTAGAATGTCATCAGTTAACTTCATAACTGCTGAAACTCAAAACCACTCGAGGTTATTTCTTTAATCCTTTGAGGATGTCCGCACGTGTAACGCTACGAGAAGCCGGTATGCTAGCGTGACAATCCTCAAAGGGTTAATTTTTCCATTTTTTTCTTTTTTTTACCTTCTTGATTAGAAGTTTCCTTTTCTCCTGAAATAAATTTTCGAAGAAATTTTCCCCCAAAATTCCTCGCACTTGTTACACATTCTTTTACCCTACTTATTTCACGCTTATAAAGATGGAATTTTGTAATCGATTTTTCACTCCTTCCTGATATGCTATATACCTTTGATTTGTTGATATGCTAGAGACTTAATTTTTTTAGATCTTAATTATCAATTAATCGACTAATTAAATTTTGAAAAATGATAGACGTTGCGCCTCCTATTAATGAATAAGAAAAAATGATTAAGATTCCATAATATTTATATAAATGAAATATATTTTAAATACTAAAAAGTAGATATTTATAAAAATTACTTTTTGCGCACTAATACAAGTGGTTTAAAAATTGTTTTAAATAAATTTATTGCTAATAGTTGAAACTTTATCCCTCAACTTTAAAAAGCAAATTTTGGTCTAACAGGCCTCGTATTTCTAAGCTTATACTGTTTATTAACCATCCCTATGTATGAAGAGATACCTCGCGTCCTGATATGGTTAATCAGAACTCTAAATACCAATTAGCTACAAAACCAATATGTATTTATTGCGAGTAGTAATCCATAGAAATAGTTTACGTTATCTAAAATTGGTTCAAAATGACAAACTACTCCGAGACTCAACCCAGCACTTTGCGAATGTAAAATTGTTTTTTTTTATACAGTCGGAGTCGTAACTAATAATCTGTTTATTCTTCTCCCGTAAATTCACCAATTATTTAACTATTTTTCTTATCCCATTGCATTAAATATTTTAAACTATTCGAAAATTTTTATAATGCCCTATAATCTCTGTCCAAGATAGTCTGAACGAGAAAATGTAAGTTATCTCCGAATATGCTATTGATACAGTTCTGATAATCAAAATTTCCATAATTATGTGATCTTACTTCGTGTTATCCTAAGCGACTGATTAACATTCCATCTTGAAAGCATCATCCAAGAGCAGATTCTGAAGAGGCCACCCGCAAGAATACGCCATTTTCAAAGGATATTCCAAATCCATTTTCCAACGAAGATTCCAAATACCTCATATTCATTGAAATAGATAATACATGACGAGTTCTTGGCAGAAAGACGACTAGTTCCTTATTTGGAATTGCAAAATTATGCCACTGCGAGATTTTGGACCTGAAAAAGAAGCCGTGTTAATCATTGCGAAAATTAAAACGTTTCTATTCAGTCAGGTAATGTTTAAAGAAATAACCCAACAGGAAATCCAAAAAATGGGATAGTTATAAATCTGTACAAGAGCCAGTGTGGCTGTTTTGGGTAATGAATAGCGATAAAATATTTTCTTTATCGGAAATAAAGAGATGACCTTTTTAAACAAGAAAAGCTGAAATATTTCAATACAGACTCAAATACATATCGATTCCAGGGATGGGTGCACGACATTTTCCATATAATTTAAAGCGGCTTGTTAAATTAGGCAGAGGTTCGTAGTGCCTAAATTAACATGCTAACATCGATTTAGGCCAACAATTTAGTAAATAAAAACTGACGCTTAAAGATATTTCTGTTATGACAAAATGTTAAACTATTTACTAACTACCATTTTCTCATGGACGTAGGTTTCTTCAATCGCAATATAATCTCTTAAAGTTTCATTTCGTATGGCTTAATTAGACAGTGTAATCTGTTGCGCGTATTTGTTCCCATCCATGAAAGAATATAAAAGTTCCTTTGTGTTAGTATCCTCGCGAATGTTTTCGTTTGTATATTTAAAATTGTAATAATTAGTAGCAATAATAAAAATTCTGTAAATGAATTAATAAGTTTTTCATTTCACTTAAAAGAAGTAATAGAAGTTTTAATGAAAAAATAAACAAAATATTAACACATTTTAGAAACGCTCATGGATTTTTATAGAGTTAAAGTTGCTGGACTAAACTGAACTTGATTTATTCGAAGAGAACAAACTTTCCAAAGATAAGCAAAGCAGGCGTTTCGTCGAATTCTTAATTCAATTTTGAAAGTTTTCTGCGAAACTCTACAGATTCGAACTTTACGAAGACTGCTAAACTATTGCCAATGCAAATTTTTTCAACTTGATCTATGATACAATATAACCCCTTATTGTTTTAACAGTCCTTTAATATTATATCTGGAAGATAACTTATTGTTTGTGCAAATTAAAATATTAGAATTGATACTTAACTAACATCTTTTGAATACCCGTTTACTGTATACCCGGTATACATTCATTTTAGTGGTGATAATGATGGTTAGAGGGTTAACGGGAAAAAATTTAAATTCGATGGATTGTATCAGGTACAAGAGAAGCATCGAAATAACGCAGAAAACTTATAAAAAGAAATATCTTGGTTTGTTATTGGCTGAAATGCAAATGGATTGAGAATAATAATTATTTATCTTTCATCAACTTTAATCAGTTTTCATTTGAAATGAAGTAACGTAAGCTATTGTAAATTTTAAGAAGGATTGAATTTTTTGAAAGGAAATATTGCCGTCAAATATGCCGTTGCAAAGCCTGAATGACCCATTTTCGGCGACATTTTTATAACAGATTTATCTAATTTAATCCACAAAAGTTGATAATTAACCTTTGGAGTTCCTCTAAGAGGACATGAATTCCATGCAGACTTGAACGCTCAAAACGCATATGAAAGAAAAGTTTATTCAAAAGTTATTAAGAATTTAGACGATATTTTACCGAGATTGTTACTACTCGTTCTGATTGCTAATCAAAGTAGTTGCGTAGTCTTAAGGAATTTAATCTGCGAAAGCGACATGCAAGGTACAATACGCATTTAATTAATTTCTGGAGGAAAAAGGTCAAGTATCAGAAAACCGTCAACTATGGAGAAAGTCAACTGGCGATAGTCTCCCTGGTCACCTGGTGTCTTAATTGATACTTATTTTGGTTGAAATCTAGAAGTTGGTACACACTCTTAAAATGGCGCCAAGTCGCCAAAGCTAATACAGGTAATACCTGCATATAGCTTTGGCGACTTGGCTCCAATGATATGCAGGGGTCAACGTCTTGCTTTGGCGATTTGGCAGCGTTTTAAGAGTGTGTACCAACTTCTAGATTTCAACCCTTATTTTTTTGTTTAACCCTTTAAAAGGGCCACTTTCTAGTAGAGGTATAAAACAACTTTGGGATCGAGATTAATTTAAGAAAAGAAATTCATTTAAGCTTATTGGACGACATTAATTAAAACTAAATAACAAAAATTAATTACCAAGGCAAGACACATCGTCATGGTTTAAGATATGAAAGATCTAGGTTTCTGTTTCATAAAAAAAATTCGGCGGAAACTTGCGCCAACCTTAAAAATTGATTAATTTGGCGGGAAGTGTACTTCCCACGGCCTTAAAAAGGGTTAAAATATTGAAAAAGGGAGCAGAGTTTGTGAACCTGGACACGGATGCCGAAAATCACGACAAACATTTCGGAAGTAATATCAGTCACCAACAAACAATATCCCATTACCCTTACAGCGGTAGTATATTCACATCACCTATTAGCATATGGCGGTTTGCAATATTCATACAATATCTCTACGATTTTGCGTAGCATTCAGAATATTGCAGCAAAATCGTGGAGATGTAAAATTTCTTGTGCTAATAGGTTTAAAACTTGGTTTGCCGTATTACGTGATTCATGTAGAATCAAGTTGAAAACGTATCAATGGATAGAATTAAGGGCCGTTTTTCTTTTGATTTTTTATCCTCGCTAATACCGAGCTGAAAAACAGTTCAACAAACTTGGGAAAATAGTTTCTTCTTTTTGTTAGTTCACCAAGAATTGCAAGCTTTACGATTTGCCTTTTGGCTAATTAGACGAAAGTTTCATAAAAAAAGACAAATTTTACGACATATCGTGCATCGTGTTACATATATAAAATATTTCTTTGTTACAGTCCTTAAATAAAAATACAGGCCGAATAATTCTAATTTTCTTTTATTATGGGAGAGTGGCGGAATGTACGTACATCTTAGTTTAAGGTTTCAAGTCAAAGGAGGACAAAATCCCTGCTTTTTCTCAGGTAGGGATTTAACAGATAGACAAGTGTCAAAGTGAAGGGAATAATAGCTATTTTTAGTATATTACGCAAGTGTTTTAGGGAAAATGCATGGCGGCAATAAGTCGCCGATTTCGCGAGTTGTGTGCGCGTGGAAACGATTAAAATATTCTTTCAGTAATAAATATACCAAAACGAGAGATTTAATATATCTCCAGAGCGGGAAATAGAACGAAACTGGAGTTTAAGAAAAGTGATTTTGGAATACATTAAGACTTTAAAATATATAATATTAGAATTTGAAATAAAATTAAGTGAGATTACATATATAAGTGTTTTACAAAAATAAATGCAACTTTTATCCATGTTATTTGTATTTATTAGTTTAATAGTAAGCAAAGACTTTATAAATAAAATTTCCACTTAAATTTATAAGAGAACGATATAAATATGTAATAGGACGATACACAATGCAAGTATCTCTTGCATACGCGCGCCCGCTGGAACGTTAAGTATTAGTTACATGCTCAGAATTTAGAGTTAGGATTTGACGCAAGGTATGCACTTGTGTCAAGAGTAATTATTTTGATATACCAAGTACAGCATCTCAAAAACCTAAAAAGTCATGAAAACGAAGTAAATTTTAATTTCTTTTAAAACACTTTCAAGAAAGATGGTTTTATGGAAGTATTGTATCGATATTATACACACCGGTATTCCAATAAAAGCCACCGCTAAATACATCTCGGAATCTTTCGTTCGTTATAAAGTTAAAATATATAATATAAATTACGACTAAAGTCTTTTTTATGAATGGATTTAATGAAATTCCCATTTTTGAAAGAAATTGTTTTAAATAGTTTTACTTCTGATATAACCCTATAAATTAAATCGCTTTCAACTTGGATTTCAGTTGAATTGTTACAGCTGGGTTCAGTTAACTGAAAATGCAAATTTTAGCCTAAACTAGTTATTCCTCAGTAAAGTACTTTTCTCAATCCAATGATACCATTTCGTATTGAATAAGAATTACTTCTCGAAATATTAGAAAAATTTGATTTGAGGAATCCTTACGTTTTCTGGAAAAATTTATACAGAAAATGCATAGGTAAAACTGTAGTTTAAAGTTCGGTCTTGTTTTCCGCCATTTTTTCTTGGTGCGACTCTGAGTGGCATCGCCAACTTTTTGTCGCAAGGGATAACTAAAGAATGAAATTAAGGAAAGATAGTGTTCGCCATACCGGGCAAATTTATGAACTTAAAAACAAACATCCTACGGCTTCTCTAGCAGCAGAGCGAGAACCTAGTAGGTTCGCTTCCTCATTGAAAATGTAAAGCATCCAAAAGGATTAATTTCTTTTCCATTTCTTGGCGACAAAAGAAAAAATGGCAATGCCACTCAAAGTTACGCCAAGAAAAAAAATGGCGGAAAACAAGACTGCGCCGGAAACTACAAGCTTTTTCGAAAAACTAATTTAAAAATATCTTTTCTAATCTCACTAAAAATGGAAGCGTCATTTATATATCAGTGGTTTCATTTAGATAAATGTAATAACAGAGAAATACTTTGGTTTTCCCAAGAAACTTCCCGTTTAAAATGTTATAAAACATCAGCGGTCATAAAACCTTTCAATATAAAGAATTTCATCTTAAACAGACGTTTTATTTGATGAATAAAAAATACCGCATTCTTCAAAAAATAAAAGCAAATTCACTAAAAAAGTTATTACTAAATTTATGCAAGCATTAATTAACCAGCAAAATAACTTACCTCATTACTATGCGAAGCAGGAACACTGACTCATTCAATATTACGTGGTAAAATATCCAAGAGCCAATATAATACCATTCGCAAAAGAGGACAACTTTATCCAGTCTCTACAGAATAATAATAAATGGTTAAAAACCCCAGTTAAACGATACTCAAGCAGTTTACGCTTCTACGTAAATTGTAAATGGAATAATCAAATTCATGCAAAGAATTACGAAGTGAGAACCGATTAAGGGTATAGTTTTATCAGGATGTAAAACTTAACTAATCCAGTCGTTCTCTTCTTCCAAAGATTTAAACAAGGCAGTCACCAAAACGGCATGGCAATTAAATTAATAAAATTATAAGAAGATAGACAGCCGGATTCGAACCCAAAACAGTATTCTCAAAAATCTTGCTTTTGATTCCCAATCCTAATTTTCTGAAAGATCTTGGATGATTTCAACAGATAAGGAAGACATTTTAATTTATAAAGAAATGCTTAGCAAAATGCGGTAGCAAACTGATACGATCGGATACTGGAAAAAAGAAAGCCACGTTGGCCTGGTAGTAAGGTGTCAGCTTCGGGAATCGGGACCGGAGGTTTCTAGGTTCGAAACAAAATTCTATCAAAGATCCGCCGTGTATGTGAGTCTAGCACACGTTGAAGCCTGGTACATTCATTCGATATGTGCCACTTGCGTAAGAAGCAATAAACGGCTTGAAATACATTGAGAACAGCCAGACGGTACACATGGGCCTCTCTCAGACAGAATCGCTTGTCTAGCAGGTTTTCAGTTTGAGGTGAAAATTTGTTGGAGAAGAGACATTCTCTGCGGGAGGTTGTCACTGTACTTTAAGGGGTCTGTTCTGGTACCCTCGGTTGGGTTGGTAGACGTCACTTTTTCCGTTGTTAACGGCCGGGAAAAGTGACGTCTCCCAACCCAACCGGGGGTACCAGAAGAGACTCCCAAGTCGTTTATTACTACTACAGCATTTTTACCACGAATGACTTGCCCGACACAAATCGTATATGAGTACCAAGCCTAAATGTGACGTCGCAGTCAAACGTCCTCTAGTATTGTGGGGAATTTTGGAGAGGAGGTGTACCAGTTGAGGCATCGTCGTTCGACCACAGTTCAAAATTACGAGGTACATCTCAAGATAACCTTCTTGCTGTTTCTTGTTGTGCGTTAATATAACTGCACTATAAGTAGAAAGATGATGTGTAGTTTATTTGGCATGTGTTGTGATAACATTTTGAATGTTTTCAGCAGTTATTTGTTTAACTGAAAAAAAAACCGCTTTAATGCAGCAATATAGAACTAAATGTAGGAATGCGAAGAGGGGTTTGGCTTCCAAATTCCTGACAACCAATTGTGCTTGCACTGAAATACGCTATTCTATGGACATTGCTATAACCTGTAATTGAGTAATTTAGATTTTTTCCCCCATAACCTTTATTTTTTGCCTCATTAATTTTAATTTCCTTAGCTTAGTTTAATTATATAAATGTCCAGTTTTGAAGCAACAGGAGGGCTATTTTGGGACGGTCCTCGTAATTTTGAATCGCGGTGAGATGACGAGGACGACACCTGAGCTGGCATCCCCTCACCAAACTTCCGGGGCATATGCGTCCCAATCAAATTATAAATTACTATTCTTGCTTTACTATTAATTGCTGTCTAACTCATCGTAATATTTCCCAGTTGTAGAATAAGAACAATTGTGCACATTTCAACTTTTGTCACCTAAATGGAACAGCCTACTTTCCCTCCAAAAGACATTGTTTACTAAACACTTTTCTGCTATGCATGTTCGATAGTTTTGATGTATTGGTAAGCAATACACATTTTTAAAAATAATGTTGATGAAATATTGTAAATATAAAAATATCCTCAATAACTAATAATAATCATGTTCCATGCATAAAAAATGTAATGTTTGTTGGTTGTTGGACTATTATGTCCTAGCTTCTGGTTTAAAATCCGCTCGTAGAAAAAAATAACCCTTCAAACAATCAATTTGCCTTATTTAGAGCCTATTATCTTCATTCGCATAGAAAAATGGATAAAGAAGTTTTAAAAATTCAGCATAAAAAATGAGATAAAACAGTTTGTAGCCAAAGGGTCAATAACTCTAAAGTTTCAAAGCCGCAGTGATTTTCGAGCTCCTCGTTCTTTCCGTCTCAATCGTTAAAAATGTATGTTCAACTATTGTAATTTTTAATTGGAAGTAATACCTAAGCTCTCGGTTTCATATTCTTCAACCTGTGTCTTATATACTAAAATCCGAAGGTAAACAAACGTATGTATATATGTCCGGCTATCTTCTCATGAACCGCTGAAAGGAGAAACGAGCGGAAGGTACCAAAAGATGGGGAATAATCCAAGGAATCCATTTCAACCATTGAAATTCTGAAATTACAATTAGTTAAAAAGATATTAATTAAAAATGCGTAAATGAATGAAATTTTGTGCTGCCATCTATCGACAGCTCCTATAACTATGTGTATATGAATGAAATATTGTGTCGCCATCTATCGGCAGCTCCTATAACTATCTGTCACATCGGTTGTTCTTACATCTGGGTTTGTATAAAAGGTTTTCTTTTTTTCTTTTTTAGGGAACTTCCGAATTTTAAAGTTTTTATTTATAAACATCGGGGAAAAATCGTTTTCCTGCATTTTTTTCTCACTCTTTTTTTTTTGTCTTTGTGCAGCATTTACGCGTTTGTTGGAAATATTTATTCTCTATTTTATCGGTTTTTTTTCATTATTATTCAAATACGGGCAAGACGAAAATATGTGTTTCTGGTGTTTAATTTATCAGTTTGGTGTACTATTAAATCGTTTATCGTTTCTGTTTTTTATTTCTTTGTATTTTTTCTTTTGCAAAACAAATGATATGCAATTTTTTTTTATTTATAAACATAGGAATTCTCGTGTTTTCATTCAAACCATACTGTTTGTAGGTAGCAAAAAGGCTAAAAAAAATTGAAAGTTTTAATCCAACAAGAGAGGATTCAAAACAGATTTACGTTTGTTGGAGAAGCTGAGTGACAATATTTGTAGGAAAAAAAACAGAGTCGGGCATATGAAAAAATGTGGATCCTGAGAAACGTTGGGTTATTAGCTATAAGGTAATTAAAAGGCTGGATTAAATAAAAACCGGAGGCGGGCATATGAAAATAAAGTAATAAAAAGACTAGATTTGAAAGAATATTTGCGCTTGGCGGGCATACGAAAAAGTATGGATCCCTAGGCGTCGCGTGACCACACTTCTTCTCTCCATCAGGGAATGACGCATTATTCGAGAGAGCCCGTGCAACGCCGTGTCACACAGCTAGTTTTACTTTAAACCTGCATCCTATAACTAATTCTGTTGAAAAAAGAATTTGGAAGCCCTTCTAGGAGGACGCCATTTTTTTTTTTTTACTTGACCGAATCAGAATTCCGATTCTATTCAAAGACTAGGAATTTCAGGCCTTTTGGGATTTCGACTGTCGTTACTGTGTTTGAATACAGACGAATAGATTAACCCCTTAACGATCGCATAATTTTCAAGAAAACAGTAAAAAACAGTGCCTATTGTAAAAAAATAAGTTTATGAACAATATATGTATTCATTTTTAATTTCTGGAATTTTTTTAAGCTTGAAATTAAGAAAATTGAACTTTGCAGAAAAAACAACAATCAGGGTTATTGTGACAACCAACTATCTCCAATTGCAGTATAAATAGTCTGTATGGCACTGCCATCTGGTGCATAAAATAAGAAATAAAATGAAATGGACTGTTTTTAATCTTTTTGGCGAGTTACTTTTGAATACTCCAGTCAGGAAATATCACGGGCACGAGAAATACTAGAATGCGAAACCTCAACCCGTGATTTTGACAGAAGTCAGAAGAAAGGGGTTAAATGAGGAAAGACAAGAAGAGTAATTTTATGGATGGGCAAGAAAGATTATACCAGGGGTGGGGAAACTTTTAGCTTCGAAAGGCCTCATTAAATTACGGGAGCTGGCCAAAAGGCCGCAAGAGCAGAATCTTCATGGTTATTCTTCTGCAATTATTATTCTATTACAGAGAAGTTTATTATTTCAATGCAAATTGTAAATAACTGGCAAGGCCGCATAAGAAACTCAAAAAGGGCGCATACCTGGATTATACTTTCCAATTAGGTGAAAAGAGGGGACTTTCCACTTCCTTTCTTGAAATTACACGTATTAATAACTTAACTGTTGACTTTTTCTCTTTTATTTAATTACATGATCAGATTTGTATTTTGAGAATGTGTTGTCGTTATGTTTCAAATAAAAGCATAAAGAACAATTGAGACCTTTATGGATTCCAAGTAATTTTCGCATTGAATTATAGCATCTAAAAGTTATTTCATTTTAGTTTGAGTTTTAAAATGCGATAATTCGATTCGCCTTAAGTGATTAAGAGGATGTTTGAATTTTCCAATAATATGTAATGTAAGGTGGTTAGTTTTTTTTCGATGAAAATAATGTAATTAAAATTGTTTATTGTCGAACTTTCAGTCTGTAAGTGTAAAAATAGAGATTAGCAGTCACGTTTTATGAATTAAATAATTTTATTTGAATGGGCAATTTAATTGATAACAATGAAGAATTCAACGAATGAAAATGAAGAATAATGTGCGTTCCAGAGAGTGATCCAAAAATATGTCTGTAAAATCGAAACCGAATGTTCTTTTCACAAAATCGTAGCCTTCATTTTTCTAGCTATATCTTGAAGAAGAACCGCTTGACCTGCGGGCAGCTTGAAGAAGGCATCTTCAGTTATTAGTCTCCATCCCATAGAAGTCTGAGGTGTAAAAAATAATAATAAAATTAGACTTATGTAAATTTATATTCAAATAATATAATATTTTTAAAATAAGATATATCGTTTTAAAGTTTGTTATCAGAATAGTTCATTTGATGGAAAGAAAATTTAATATAATTTAGTATTATCGAATGTATTAAAAATGACGATTTGTTACATCAACATGAACTGTTTACTCGCTTGAACCGAAGGTTTGAGAAATTGCATCTTTTTCACTCATCGTAGTCATTATAAATGATTCATTTTCACAAAACTTTACCAGTTCATGACGGAACAAACAGCTGTTTGAAAATATTTCGTAATAAAAAAATAAGCAACGCTTCTCACCCATTTAATTTAACTACTCCACACTCTAAATATTTCAAATCGGTGGTTGTCAATCTATTTTTCTCCTGTACCCTTTGATTACTCTTTTTTTTACTTGAGACCTCCCCCAACCATCCCTTATGCGCAAAAGACGTTTTTATTAATAATTAAGGTTCTTAGCTTAGATTAAAGAGTCAAACGACTCGAATTAATAAAAAATATATAAGATTTACTTTTTACTTTTACTTCTATTCCATCATTTCTGATATATTGAAGATCCAGTCCAAAAAATGAAAACGCAGTAGAAAATCTAATTGAATTCTGCACTTATTATAATGAGACTCAAAATTACTCATCGTTAATCAGTTATTTAACCCTTGCGATTGTACAGGTAACTTTAGAAACACTAGATCATGGTTATGCATTTTACGCCATCACTTTTTTCCAACTCGTGCTTTAAGTACATAAAACTTTGGATTTTTATAGGTAATATCAGTCCAGCCAACGAAGGCCAAAAATCGACTTGAATAGAAAAAAAAAAATGTGTAGTTTTGAAATTGTGCCAGTTGTTGGATAGTGTCCTAAAACTAACATATTAGAAAGCCTCGCCCTGTGGGGATTGGTGGGGTAACAGGGGCTTTAGAGGGGCTTTTTCAGTTTTTCTTAACATTCCCAAACTATGGGTTCAGAGAAACCTTCTCAATTACAAAATAACTACATTAAATTCCTGCCAAGAAAAGTCCTACATCTTATTAGCATCAGTAGTTAAGAAGAGTATGGGTGAACGGGAATTCTGAAATTCTTATTGTAAATGGTAAAATCAATAAAATAATCGAAGTAAAACAACCTCAAGCACCTCATCGCCATATAATAATTCTTATAAAGGTAGTAAAGTGTTGAGAATAGTGGTAGTGTGGGTCGGGGAGCCAAATATATTTTTGACATAGCGATCCTCCTTCCCTAATTGCTCTCCACAAGACTCCATTGTCGAGTCAGACATACGTGAACTAGAACAATAATATGTTTAGGTTTGGCAGTTAGATTAGTGCTCTAAATTAACATAGCTGAAGTCCCCGACCGTAGTTGCCGAAGTACAGGGGTTTAAATGTTGGTTTTCTTAAATATCTTCGATAACTAAGGGTTCTAGCGAAAATATCATTTGTTAAAAAAACAAACTACACAATTGCCTTATAAAGTCTCACATCTTTGTTTTGGTTATCGATAGCTTAGAATATAGTGGGGAAGTTGAAAAGTGAGTATATTGAAATTCTTATTGTAATGGTAAAATGAATAAAAATTCTCGAAGTAACAACCATCAGAGCACCTCATGCCTATATAATAATTTATAAAGGTAGTATTGTATGTGTTGAGAATATTGGTGGTAAAATGGGACGGGGGTCACAAATATATTTGATGAGCAGTCGTCTTCTTCACTTCCTCCCTCACATCCGTTCCCCCCCCCACAAGATAATTTCTACTCAGTCGTTTGATTCTGTAAACGTCTAAATGAGTATATTAAGACAATATAATCTAACATACATAAATATGATGAGTTTAAGATAAAAGCTCTGCAACATTCATTTTTTTCCACATTCACAACATATGTTTTCTTTCAACACCTAGTCAACGTATCACTAACTGTAAAAAAATGTGTTGGGAATTCCAGCCTTTTACTAGAATGTATAACTCAAGAATACTGAATAACAGTTTTATAGAACAAACGAATACAGACGTTTCCTGTGTGTGTTAGTGCCTGTGCGTTAATATATTAACATATTATTTATAGATACACAGTATGCAATGGCTGAAAAGTGTTCATTATGTGAAGATTATGTTGTGTGGTGTAGGTGGAAAAGGAATAGATGGGTTGATTAAGGCAAGTATTGCAAGAAAAGATGGGAAGCAGAACTATCTAGAGGACAGAAAAAGATTTACTCTTCATGCTTCTTGCAGGAAAAAAAATACACAAGACCTCAATCAATTACAAGAGACTTGAAAAATGAAGTTGTTTTAGATGGACAGCCTTAACATCAAGTTCTACCCCTGTTTGCGTTCATCCCAATCCTTGAATTTGATTTTAAAAGTAAGTGCTTATGTGCTGTCATGGTATCTGTACTAATGGTGCACCCTCTAGAAGAGGGAGTTTGAACTGATCGAGCAGTAGAAGAATCGAATGAAATTTAATTACGAACAAGTGTCAAAAGTGTTTATGCATATTTCAAGTGTAATATGTTATAGATATAATGTACAATAGATAGCAGCCACCAATTTGAAATAAAACTTTCTTTTCTTAAAAAATGAAGCTAGCTTTTTCAACCACTTATTGTAATTCTCTATATTCTAAGCCATTCATCCTAAGAAAAAATGAAGGACTATTTTTGTAGGAAATTTAATGTAGTTTAATTTTTGTATGAGTATTTTTTCGCTAGAACCCATAGTTTTCGAGAGATATTTAAGAAAAACTGAAAACGCCCCTTTAAACTCCCCTGTACCCCTGCATAAGCCCTGCACTGTCGGGGACTTTAATATGTTGTTTAGGCAATTGGCTCCCTACAACTGTGCCAAAGTTCAAAACTACACCATTTATTTTTTTTCTATTTTTCTTTCGTTGACTCTAATAGAATTGATCTTATGGAGAGAAACGGATTGAGGGGAGGAAGGGATCACACTGTTCATCAAATATATTTGTGCCCCCCCCCGCCCCGACGCCACCACTATTCTCAACAAATACAATACTACCTTTATAAAATTATTATATATAGGCATGAGGTGCTTCTGAAGGTTGTTAAATCGGCATTTTTAATTGATTTTACCATTACAATAAGGAATTTCAGAAATTTCTCACTTTTTCAACTCTCATATCTTCTAAACTGTTGACGCTAAAAATAAAGATGGTGACTTTTTTGTATGGAATTCAATGTAGTTTATTTTTTGTAATTGAGATTTTTCATAACCCATAGTTTTCGAAATATTTAAGAAAACTGAAAAGCCCCTTTAAAACCTCCCCCCCCCCCCCCCCCCCCCCCGTACAACCCCCCCCCACGGTCGGGGGACTTTAGTATGTTCTTAGGCACTAATCCTCAACTTGTGCCAAATTTCAAAACTACACCATTTTTACTCTGATTTTTTCCTTCGTTGTCTGGACTAGTAAGATTAGGGTTTGAATGGATGAAAACAAATACATTTTTGCCCGAATTTTAGCTGCTATCCTCTTCGTTAACTGGATTTCCTACACCTCACCTCGATTAGTTTGGTTTATTATATTAACGTCCCGCTTTGAAGCAACACGAGGGCTATTTTTTGGGACGGACCTCGTAATTTTGAACTTTTCGTCAGAGCGACGAGGACGACACCTGAGCTGGCATCCCCCTCTCCAAACTTCCACGCCACGCCAACGGGAGGACGTTTGGCCGCTACGTATGAGTTTGCTTGCAACAGGCCCCATACACGGCGGATCTTCAGTGGAATCGGGTCTGAACTGGAGCCCTTCCGGCCCCAGGGCCGGGACCTTACCACTAGGCCACCGCGGCCTCCACTTCAATCTCGAAATCGGTAAACTGTGACGCACATTATACGCCGTAACTGTCCGCAAAGGGTTAAAGGAAGACCATTATCCTTTAACTTGTTTCATGGAGCCAAGTTTTCTAAAAACAATTTTCAGATGAAGACTGATGTAATATTGTGTCTGTAACTGCGTCAAGCTTGTTATTAATATACTCATGAGACGAGTGTGTTTTTTCCACAAGTTCTCCGTTCGTGAAAGGTTTTAAATATTTAATGACTTTAACACTGAGTTATTGGTATTCTTTTTTCGCTGCTACACAGTAGGCTTTCGGACTTGCAGAACTTTCAGTTTTCACGCGAACTTTGGAATCAAAAAACTATAACATTTGTTTCAGTATTTTAATTTCTAATGTTTTGTAATTACCATTACTGCCGTTATCAACATTATGTCCGTGTACCTCTAACTGGTCCGCCGTGTACGCCCAAGGTTACGCGTACCAGAGATTGGAAACAACTGCACTAAATGTTAGTCTTTTGGTAATGTTTTGGCGGGAAAAATAATAGATGGATCAGAATTTTCTTTTATTTCAAACAACAGTCTCCAGTTTGTATAAAATGACGTTTCAATTACATGTTCTTATGCTTATCTGATTCGTTTTAGTACGCCTGATCCACTATTAAAATTTGTCGATAACATTTCAAATCTTCTGTAAATTAAACTGGCATTAAATTACTTAATATTCTATGGACGTGCTAAAGTTTTAGAGTTATTTTCAAGAAGATTATTTTGGATTCAAGGTAAGTATTCCCTCCATATTTTTTTTATTTTAATGACAATGAAAATAATCTTATGAGTATATTGTTACCTGCAGTTTTTCAGATACATTCTCAGGCATGTCAAAGTGAACGTGCCACAGTTCCACTTCTTTCCAAGCTTGATCTGTGTTGCATGGATCATCCATGTAACCTTTGTGGACGATTTCGCACATGGGTTTCAGAATTTCTTCATTTTCATAAATGTTTGCAAAGCTTTCAGTGGACTCTGACAATTCTGATTTTGTGACGATGCAGTCACGTAAAAACTGAAATAATTAAGGTTTATGTTAAAGCTTATAATAAAAATATTGCTAATAAAAGACTGCTTTATTCGGATAAAGGTGTAATCACTAACCTTGTTACAGAACTCGAATCCATCCAAAACTGCATTTCCTGTGAATTGATTTTAAAATGATGGACTTGATGACCTCATACCTATGTTCACCACAACAAAAGCCCTGTGAAAAATATAGAGACAATACCATATTCTGTATTATAACAATACGACCTTCTGAAATTAAAATTTTCACATCACATTGATAATTTTATAGCTTTTCAATACTTAATTTGAAACATAAATTTATTTTACGATATCTTTTCCCTGAAACAGAAAGTGAAAAGTTTTCGTTCCCATTTATGATGAGAGCATCACTACTTAAAAGATTTAAATTCTGAAATATTGCGACGCAAAATTAATATCAAGCATTGAGTTTCTAGACCGTTCTAAGCTCAAAACATAACCTCAGCACTGTGCAGCCTGCCCCTAGATATGCTTATATTAACAGCTATGAAAAAATTTCTTATTTAATAATTACTCATCTCTGTGTAACCAATAATGGATATTTGATGAACCCATTATATCTGAACACCTTTCGATGGTGTGTAAAATATTGTTGATGTTGTTACTAATCCCTTCTGTCTAGCAGCAGCTAGACACCATCTATGAGCCCACTCACCCTCAAGAAATCGAGAGCAAGCAAAGTAACTGTCTCGAAAGTCTCCCTAGATAGGCGAAGACAAGAGAGGATGTGCTCTGGGGACGCACTCGCTACCTGCACACTTTGCGCATACCGAAAAACTTTGTTACCGTGGCAAAAGGAACAACTCCTCAGGTGACCGCTGACAAATCTGACAGCGCCCGTCTGGTTTGCCTCCCCTGTCATTGCAGGCAAAGCCAATGAGCCACTAGACAGCTCCGCTTATACCACACCTATGGATGGAGGGACCTCCAATGTCTTTAAATCTTTGTTTTTCTGATGGAATAAATCTCGTCAAATGTTAAGGAGGGGGGTTGAACACAAAGGTTCAGCTGCACCCTGTGCTTCACAAATTGTCAGCAAACTCATTTCCATAAATATCCACGGAGTGCACCATTGAGATGCACCTCATGATCCACGCCTCATGTCTAAGTAATTTATATAGATATGCCAGTACGATCACGTTGTTCCAGTCTTTCAAGTGTTGTATTGAACTTCGACTGTCTGATAATATCCATACCGCCCCGTAGTTGTTTTCATTCAAAATGGTTCTCGAGTCTGGCCTCAATAACCAACAGTTCACTTCAAACAATGAGCAATTATCCGGGTTTCTCAATTTAATTTTTCTGACTTTCTGGGAGTCTTAATATATATCCCACTCCCGGATTGATTTTCTTCTTGCTTTTGCTCCCATCTGTGTAAATCTGATCCACCTTGGTGAATTTCGTTGATTAACTGGAGCGCCATCTGCTCATGAGAGCCGGAACTGTATCAGCTTTTGTTTACGCCTGTTGTAGTTCTGTATGGAAGAATACTCCCCAAATATTGTTCAAAACAAAAAAGATCCTTTGCGCGTTCTCATTAATATTAAGTGAAGATCCTACATGAACGAAGGCATGATAATATCATTATTGATTAAGAAAAGACTTTTTTCTCAAGCTTCCTCTACCAGCAATTAAGGTATTTATTGCAGACTTTAATTATTGTTCTTGTTTTATTTTATTTTTTTTTCCCTCTCTTTCTGTAATCCATCTTACGCTGAGAGGGTTTTGTATAAATCAAACCTTATCAGGTCGGTTTCTCCCGGTGGATTAATAATAATAACCCATATATTATGAAAACTAAGGACAGGAATTTTACTTTAGCTTATGAGGTACGTTTCGAGCTGCGTGAGTGACTCGCTGATAACTTAAGTTATCAGAAGAAATAGTACTAATAAGTACGTTCATAAGTTCTGGCTTCATTTGGATTTAGGAAAAAACATTTTAAATGTTTTCCAAATCCAAATGAATGACGCCATTTCCGCTGAACAGGCGAAGAATACCACATGTGATTGGACTTCAATTAGAACCTTTTTCATCCAATTCAAATATTCTTACAGCGCATGCGCGTAGCTGGTGATTATAAGAAATCAAAAGTTCTGTCGTGCTAAAAAGATATCGAGTTCTTACGATTGCAAACAGCTTGTACACAAGGAATTCCTTCCAGAATGGTCATACACCTACTCAAGAAGAGTAGTTAAAAGTTCTTAAATTTGCATGATTGATAAGATACAAGGGAATGAATCTTTGGAAGTCGTGTTCTATCAGGATACAGCGACACAGGTCCCTCTATTTACACAAAATTAATAGTCAAAAAAATACCATATTCCACTTCCCCAACCAACTGAATTCTCCTGATTTTGCCCCAAGGCCTTTTTCACTCGGGCGAACCAAGCGAAGTTTCTCAGTGTTCTGGTGAATTTCTTACTCCTAACTTAAAACGATTGCTGCACATACAAATTAATGTATATAACTTTTATATTGACGTGAAACATCTTTCCGCTCGATACAGTGATAGTCGGTCGAAATTTCTTGTGTGACAAAAATACCGTCGTGATTTGAATCGCTAATAACTACGAGACTAATAATGCGAAAAGAATGGTTGACCCCACAACGATAGATCATATCTGTAAGTTTGTCGCATAGTATTTGTTTTATAACAGCGTAACTGAACGAAGTGCATAACGT
>BGPR01004555.1:94052-109827 GCA_013235015.1 Araneus ventricosus | reverse complement strand
ACGTCCAGAACTGAAAAATTTCTTATCTCCGAGTCAAGGAATTTTCCCAAACTTTATCTCTAATAATTCCTATTCGGAAACAAAATTTCATAAGACTGCTATATACATTCTAAAAGGAATACTATTAACCCTATCCTAAACCTATTATTTTCCATTTATAGTTGAATTTAACGGTTGAGAAGCGAGTGAAATTAGGTGTGCCATTAACTGGACCACTTCGCCGCAAAGGGTTAAAAAAATCTCTAATGAGCAACACAATAAGATGCAAAGTATGAGATGCTCCTTTTTTTATAAATAAAATAAATATTGTGAAAGGATCATGTTCACAAAGAAAGAACATAGTAAAATGCAGTGAGTTTCATTTTAATATTGGAGAAAACTAAATAGCGTTGTTGACAACAAAGTTTTTATATTGCAATAATGTTCAAATGTAAGATAATTAAGTAATGCATATAAATGTTCCAAAAGAAATACAAACATCTACAAAGTACAATTTAAACTATGATCTATCCTTATAAAAGGCAATGTTTGTGAGCGTGTCCGCAATGTCCAGACGAATCTATCACACTTACAGTCATGAAATTTGGCACACAGGTAGTCCTGATGGTGACTCAATTCACCTCGAAGCCTGAATTTAAAAATTTTATCTAAAAAATTTTTTATTTAATGTTTTGGGTGAAACAAATTAGGATTAGAGAAAGCTTCAAAACTTGTGTTTGTAATGAAACAAATGAATAGCTCAGTGTAAAATTCTCCAATATTCTAACATACAATAATATATCTATAGTCAAGAAATGACAATTTTTATTATATTGTTCCTTAATAAAATTGTCTTATATTTCAAAAGCATATTATTTTTATATTTTAGTTCACAAATATTTTTTAAATAGTTGTTACATTTTTGAATTAAATTTTTTAAATTTGTTTTTTTTAAAGAAAGTACGGCTTAAGGACTGGTATGTTATTATATATACATAATTCTATGACTGTAGGGCTCATTGTCTAATATACAAATGTTAAATATATATATATGTAGTTTTAAAAAAATCATTAAAATAAAAAAAATCTTGATTTAAATAAAAAAATCTTGATTTAAATAAAAAAAAATCTTGATTTAAATAAAAAAAATCCGATCAAATAAATCGATTTTTTTGAAAAAAATAAAAAAAATCAACAACTCTTATTTCTGATATCATAAATTCGACAACCCCTCCTATCTCTAGCATATCCTAGCATTATACCACGTCTTCCTGGAACTTCAAATTTATTTCTCATTACTTTCGGAACGTGAAAATACGACACAGAACCAAATTTTTTAAGATAATTTAGTTTCAGTTTTTTACCTATCCAAATTTCAAGTGAAACCTTTTCTGTCCCTTCACGTGGTGTTACATTAGACACCTGAGTACTGAAATTAATAACTTCGGTTCAAAATTTTAATTGAAGTTCACTTTCATACAATAAAGATCTATCCCTTTCTAGAAGAATACGGTTCTCTCTTTCAGCTTTACCGTTACTTTCACTATTACATGGGATAGTTTTTTTTGTGAAATATCCCCGAATTAGTAAGTATCAAGTTACTCATTTAAAAATTCTAAACCCTTATCGGTTCTCAAATTTTTTATTTTTTTATCAGTTAAATTTTCTTATTTAGCTTTTATTTCATAAAATATATCAAACACTTCATTTTTATTTTTCAAGAAATAAGTAAAATACATCCCAGAAAAATCATTCACCAACATCATAAAATATTTTGCACCAACCTATGATTCAGGTTGGATTGGACCACACAGGTCAGCATGAAGGAATTCAAGAATTTCAGAACTTTCATTTATATCAACATTAGGATGAGTTTCCCTGGTTATTTTACTTATGTCACAAGTTTCACATTTAAAATTATTTACATCATCAATATCAATATAGTCTTTCATTTTAAGCATATACTTAGCATTTAAATTACATAATCTGCTATGCCAATATTATAATTACTAGTAGACTGATTAGAAAAATAACACTCAGAAATATAAAATGGCTCTAAATATAATTCTAATCTGTCATCATTTTTAAATGCTTTAATAACCAACTTATTACTTTTATCATATATCAATACGCAATTATTATCCGACTTAATTTTATAACCTTTATCCATTAAACATATTACAGACAATAAATTACATCTTAGTTGGGGAACATAACTAACATTATCGATAGTTATATTTACTTACTTATTATTTATTATACTTTGTACTTACAGTTTTGACTTTTACGTTTCCGAACCCTTCACATATAATTTTCGAATCTTTACCTGCTATATAAATGTCTTCTCTCAGGCATTATTTTTTCAAAACCATACAGAGTCTTTGACCATATGACAAGAAGTTCCACTGTCCAATATCCAAATGTTTTTACATAAACTGTTTTCATTTGGAGAATCTGTAAACACGAGATTCGCAGTATTGCGTTCTTTAGAATTGTTATTACGACGCAATCTTTAACTGGATGTGGCACTTTTCTTTTGATTTCGGTAAAAACAATCCTTGGCGATGTGATTTTGTCGTCTACAGACGTAACAAAGTCTCATACTGGAATTTTTGTAATTTCTAAAATAAAATACATCCGCGCTTGTTCCTTCGGCGCGAGTACATGTGGGCGAATTAAAGCTTGCTTCTTCTTCACGGGGGATTTCAAGTACTTCATCTATAGACTTGTCACGCTGAGTTTTCAAAATGCTTCGTACTTTAAAAAATTTTCCTTTTAAGCCACGAAAAGTATAGCAGACAAGCTCCCAAGGTGACACATCTAATCCTGAGAATGACACTTGGTAGCTATACCTCTTGCTCTAGCTATGTAATCATTCGCCGATTCGTTCATGTTTATTTGAAGATTTTTCAGCTCATTACCCGCATCAATTTTGCGGTCTTCTGTCTGAATCATAAATTTTGACTTTATTTTGTCCCACAAAATTTTGGCTTTATTTTCTGCAGCGAACTGTGAGGCCTGTTCGTCTGAAAGCGACAACTTAATGTAAGCCACTGCGTCAGAATTCGTTTGCTTCCATTCTGATGCACACTTTTCACTTAGACTTTCTGGTTTCATTTCCGTTGAAACTGAGTCTAGCCGTTTTAAACTGAAGGCTGCTTCTATTTTTAATGAGCAAATAAAACAATTAGAATCAGTAAGTTCATGAACACTTATCCTAGCCATTTTAAGACTTCTGTTTTGACAGTTCGTTATCACACGGTTATATGTTTAATCAACCACTGTCAACTATTTAATCAACCGCGTCCTGCTACCATTTTGTTGTTCCTTCTACAAAAATCACTTAGCTTCAGAACAAAACATTTATTGACATATAGAGGGACATTTAGAAGACAGTATTATAACAACTACGCACACAGCAAATAAGTATCATCGTTACGACTCGAAGAAGGAATGAGCTAGAAAATGGCGACAAGCGCTGATTCAATATTCATGCGCGCAGTGAAAAAAAAATAGTTCTCTCGCCTCAACCCAACAATTCATAATAGAAGCATCATATTAAATTGATAATACAAATGAAAGCCCTTTTGTCTTTTAAAAGCATAATACTTTTTATATTTACATATGGAAAATATTGTTTGATCTGAGAGAGTGAATTTAAAAATAATTTCATGCTTCATACATTCCTATTACTTCGTTGGCAGAGATTTATAAAACGTAATTATTTTGGCCTAAATTCTTATTTTTTACAATAGAACTTCAGTAACTCGTAGATCATTTCCGTTATTCAGAGTCTTAATCCCTCTATTGCCTGGATCGGAAGAATAGCGAGACTACCTGTTGAGAAATCGGTAAATTCAATATTATTACAGTCGAACCGCGATATAGCGAACTCGGGATATAACGAACCCTCGTTTACAGTGAACCTTTCACATGGTTTTAACAGATGCCCTATGTTAATAATGTATTTTCATACGTTTACAACGAACAGCAAACTCTAGAGACTCGGTTACAGCGAACTGAAAGTTTCTAAAACTTCAAACTTTTCACTTTCCCAAAGGTACATTTTTTTACTAATTGTTCTCAAGTCAACCCAACTTCTACAAGATTTACCCCTTTTGCATGAGATACTCTGGTCCACAGACTACATTCCTCGCCTATTGTACCTTTGTTAGAGTCGCTGCTAACCCCATAAGTGGGTCAAAGGAACAATAGGCAAGGCTCTTTACAGTTTCTATCTCCCCTCCTCTTCCTGGTGGACACCTGGCCTGGTGTTAACCAGGGAAGGGAGGGGGACTTTCTGGTCAGACGATCAAGGAGTAATCACATGTTTTCTCTGCCATTTTAGTTTAATTGCTTATTATTCTGTGAACTTTTCAATGACATGGCTAACGTTGTCAAGCTAAAAGCTTTGTCAATCGAGGATAAAGTTAAGTTTATTCGAAAATTACAAAACGGCGAAAGTCAATCATCCATTTGTAAAGAATTTTCCCTGTCTAAATCAACTGTAGCCACTATCTGGAAGAATAGTGACTCTATCATCTCTGCATGTGAAAAAAACATAAACTGATGCTAGAGGTTGCGAAAGGCAGAAAAAGAAAATGTGGAAGAGGCCTTATTTAAGTGGCTTACTCTACAGAGGAGTAGAAATCTTCCTGTAACGGGCGCCATTCTCTAGGCAAAGGCTAATGAATTTGCAGAACTTTTTGAAGAAAAGAGCTTTGTTTGTTCCAATGGATGGCTGGATAGGTTTAAGAAGCAGCACAACATTAGGAGCGGCATTGTGGGTGAAGTCCTTAGTGTTTGTTCTTCCGATATCAATCACTGGATGGAAAATGTTTGGCCGGACATTTTGAAAAGGACATTTTCAACGCCGATGGAACAGGTTTGTTTACAAGATCACTCCAAATCAAACTTTAAAGTTCAAAGGAGAAAAATGTGTCGGTGTCTTAAAATGTCTCTTAAAAGTAAGGATAACCATTCTGATATGCGCCAATATGAATGGTTCAGAAAAACAGAAGCTGACTGTTATCAGAAAACCTCAAAAACCAAGGTGCTTCAAAAATGTGAAGAAACTCCCGGTGGATTACAAATCAAATAAAAATTCTTGGATGACGTCGGATTTATTCCTGAAATTTCTTCGACAGTAGGATAAGGAACTGGCTAAAAAAAAAGAGGAAATCGTTTTATTAATAGACAATTGTACTGCCCACATTGAACCAAGCAACTCACAATGGATCAAAGTAGTCTTTCTCCCACCCAACACTACATCAGTTTTGCAACCGATGGATCAGGGAGTAATCCGTAGCCTGAAGTGTCATTACCGGAAGCAGCTCATCTTGCGCATTTTTGAATGCTACGATAAAAACAAGGACTGTGACATTTCTTTTCTTGATGCTGTTGTTTTACAGAACAGCATCAAGAAAACAGAATTTTGGTAACAGAATCGAGTATCAGAAATAGTTTTAGTTATGTTGGGCTTACGGTAGATGCAGAAGACCTTCTTCTCCCCAAATGGCCAGAAAAGTACGGAGTGGATGCTTTTTCGCAAAATGAAATCGAACATTTCGAATGTTGTGACGACGATGTCATTACATCTGGGGAAGTGAGTGAGGAAGATATCGTGGCATTAGTAAATGAGAAAAACAACTCTATTGTAGATTCGTCTTCAGATATGGAGGAAGTGCAAGACGAACCAGAGTCTTCAATTGCAGATGCAAAAACAGCTGCAAACGTTTTGAGCAATTTTTTTTTGTCACAGAAAACATCAACGAACATGTTGTGGACCTGTTTAAAATAGTGGATAAAAAAAATTGACGAGTTGCATATAAAATCGAAAACTTTTCAACCAAAAATAACATCTTTTTCCAATGTAGTGGATTAGCAAATAAGTAAAAAAAGGTAAATGTTTAGTTTGTTTTTTATTGAGTATATTATTTTATATTTTATTTGTCCCTAATTACTAATGAAATTATTGTGTTATTACAAAGTTTATTATAGAAGTAGTATCTTAGCATGTTAGGGCATTATTTTTTGTAAATACGGATACAGCGAACCTCGGTTAAAACAAACTTTCGAGTCGGTCCGTTGAGGGTTCGATATAACGGGGTTTGACTGTATTTGAAAAACATTAGCGGGATTGCATAAAAATCTGGTTGTTTCTAAGTAAAACAATATTTTTTATATGTTTTCATTATTTGTTCTTATATTTTTGCACAAAATAATACTGGTGATTTAAAAAAATATATTTTCAAAACGCTCACTTAATGCTGTATTTTTCATTTATTTAACATACAGTAAAGCACCATTTATATGTGTCTCATACGTCGTTTACATTTATATGACGTTTCATTACAGTCCCGATTCGTTCGTATTCATTGTAACAATGACGAACTTCGATTACACGAAGCAAAGCTTAGGTTATACGTCGTTCTCCCCCATTCTAAAATGTAAAAATTTCCTTTTTCTGGTATATGAACTGTGATAAAGACACCACGACTTCGAAATTATCCACTATTGACGAATTAATAGAAAACAAATTGCCTAGTGCTAATTTAAGCGACGATGAAGAAGTATTTTCTTTAAATACGCAATGGACTCCACTGAAAAACTTCGAACATTTTTCTTTTGTCTAAAAATAGTGAAATTACTCTCAATGAACTTGATTTGATTCATAATATTGTACTTAACACTCAAAAACAATCAGAACGTCAGAAGACGGTCAAAGACTTCATTAATTTATCTCCTAGTTGTGTGCACATAAATCGCATATGCATAATTTGTCCTCAAAGTATGAAATGAAACTACGATTTTTCTAACTATTATGATAATAATTTTTAAAATTTCATTGCTGTTTTTAATACCATTACCAATGATATTAGTATTTTACTAAAATTATCTTCCTTAACTTATTACTTTTAAATGAATTAGCATTAGTGGCATTAAATTTGTAGTAATCAAAGTTATTTAATAAAATTTCAATTACGCGTCTTCTCATTTATACGTCGTTTCATGCCAGTAACTTGAAAGAGTATAAACGGTGCTTTATTGTATAGTTATTAATATTAATTTTGGAAACATCCAGCATTAGAATCCTTTCTAAAATTCTGGCGAGAACAGCTGTGGAGCTCAAAACGTGAATTTAAATAGTCAACAGCATAAATACGTCCAAATATTGTTATGTAAGATTTGCTTCAACACAATCTCTGATAAACTCAATCTCTGTTTATCAAGTACCTTATATTACACCCTTTTTATTAAAGGATAGCCACTTTAACAACCAATCGGTTCGCCGGGATAATGGTTATGTTTTGCTTCAATTAAATCTCCTAACATATTGGGAAATTTACAGCTCCCTCGTCTAAATTTCTTAAAGTTCGTCGTCAAATTGTAATAGACATTTAGCTATTTTAAAAGCCTTAGATCTGTTCTGTTTATCGTGTAAATGAGCCTGCTGATAAAAAAAATTAAAGGATAGTGAAGGAGGGTTGACCACATGCAGCTTGGCACTGATATTCCTAACAAATAGTAAGTGTAATCTTTCACCATATCGGATATATTATTTAATATCTATGAGGGCTTTGTCAATAGATTCGACAAGTAATTTGATAAAGTAAAGTAAGAAATTAAAAATTCATTTCGACCTAGAAAAAGTATATGATAAAAGAAACGGAATATTATATAATTCCATAATTTCCAACTGTAAAAGTAAAGAATGCGATTAAATTTTATAGAAACATTGAAAACAGTTTATATTCCATTATACAATGAAAAGTACTGTTGCAAATCAGACATAAAATTTTTTTAAAAAAATTGTCGTAAATCAAAAAAATCTTGCACGACAGCTGAATTGGTATCATTGAAAAAATACATATATATATTTAATTTTAAGGTAGTGTAAAAATTATTTATGTGTGATAATTTATTTCAGAAGTTATCGCCAAAAACTCCCTCAAAATTTTGATTAAGTTTTAATTAACTAATATTTTAATCATTTTTTTAAAAGAAATCGCAACGAGACATCAATTTCCAACATCCAAAGCATAATTTTGCCATATTTGGTACCTGATAGTGAGATGGTCTACCCAGTAGAGTGCCAATAGACAGATAGACACACATTCGCTCATATTATTAGTACAGATCATGTAATCTATGTTATTTTAAGGTTTTGAGCTGTAATTTATATGATTCTTTTATTTTCGATCATTTCTTTCCATCTTTCTGACAACATATTTTCCATTTATATAAAATACTTTTAATGTAAGTTAAAATCTCATTAATGCATATGCACTCCATAACCGAAATTTGAAGATCGAAAATGTCAAAGATGCAGATAATTAGAGGAATTTCGTTTCCAAATGTTAATATTTTACGAGAGAACAAAGAGGGGACCATCGATTACCCTCCAAGAGATAGGAACATCATAATAGCATCGTATTCAAAGACTGGAACGACTTGGCTGAAATACATGGTGCTACAAATAATCATTCAAGGTCAATCGTTTCATTCCTTCAACGAAGTCCTCGACAAAGTGATGCCCTTCACTCCCAAGGAGAACTCTATTGAGAAAACAAAGAATACCGTTAATTTCTTCAGAAAAGGAGCTATTTGGGAGTTGAAAAAAATCACTCTCTCCAGACCAACTGAGGTGACTTCGAGAAGTGGGAACAAAAGTTATGAAAGGTAGTGAAGTTCTCCAAGATTGGTTTAAGGAGTAGATTCTCCTATAAATGGTTTGTTATTTAAAATAATGAGAAAAGAGTTCATATTATTCCTTTTTATTTAATCGCATCGTTAGTAATTTGATGCCTTCTATGATTTTGTAACTTATTTTCCATTGTATCAAAGAATCAAATAAATGAATACTATGCTCTATTTAATCTATTCAGGATCAAATGCAGTCATTGCATCTAATTATCTTATTTGTATTTTGTCAAATATTTTATTAGTTAAAGTATCATCAGTATATAAAATTTCTTAGATTTAAAAATGAGCCTAAATTCTATCCATGCACAACTAAATATAATATAACAATTATCTTCTTTTATAAAAAAAAAAAAACTTTTGAGCAATTCAAGAATTTATCTTGACAATTCAAATGAATTGACAGAAAAAGAAACCTTGATTATTTTGTAAATTTTCCATGATGGAGGATGTCTGAATGAAAAAAAAAGTGTTTTCATCAGAATAACTAGTGCTTTCATTAGAAGTAAATAAAATCTGAAATTACATATTAAATCATAATTAAATTATTTATAAATAAAAACAGCCAAAAACGTCTTCAATTCTTTGTTACTATTACCGTATTGGGCGTTATATTCCTTCTTATTCTCAAATAATATAATCTCTGAACCCAAATTACGATTCGATTCAGAACTTTGATCCAATTCTGACAATGCGTCTGTGTTATGTTGAGTGTTTTATTTCTTCTTGTGTCTAATAAAGATAGCTACTTTGAATCCTTTTAGGCTCTTCAAATCTACAGAGGTTCATGCTTGAATCTTCTGAGCGTTTACGCAAAAAGATCAGACAACAAGCATTTCAAAATCATTCTAGAAGTTGTGATTCACCCTCTAACTAAAATATCCTGTTGTTTAGCTTATAACTTCCGTGAAATGAGTCTGCTTAATTTATTTTTTCTAATTAATATTCATGAAAATGCAGAATTTTAAATAACATTATTATTTTTGTTAAGTCAGCTTATTTACATTCATATAAATATAAATCAGTGACAAAATATATTTACTATTATATTTTTTCTAAAAGCATTAACAAGAGTTGAATTTAAACAGGTAAGATTGCCACTAGTTTTTTTCATATCTTTTAAATTCCGAGAAACTTATTGACTTCAGGGTTGAATATAAATTTGTTCTAAACCTTTAAGACAATAAATAAATAAAAACCATACCTTCTGTTCGTGCTACCAAATCATGTGTAAATATCTTTGTGAAAATGGCTATTATTTTGAGAAAAAGAGGTATAAATTGAAAAAAGAATAAAACACAGTAGAGAATGTAGCAAGCCTTTGTCAAAAGTCACGTTTTCAGGAAACTGGACATTTTGTACCAGTAAGCCATTAATACCTCTCTTCCCCTTTTTGGAACTCTTCTAAAAATACATCATAAGCTCACAGGAATTATTTTTTTCAACATAAATTTTACAAAATAGTATTTTTACGCATTCATTTCTTTTATATTCTTTAGATAGCAGGCGGTATCGAACGTTCAATTGATAATGTTGCCTTTATATTTTCAAGTCAGATACGAAAGTAGTTTTTCGAACGTCAAGAAGAAAATGGCAGATTTGATCAATTATTTATGAATTAATTTACATGCTTTTAACAAATATATAAGTAAAGACAATTGTGAGAATAAGGTTGTTGTTATTTTTTTGAATTTCATATAATTTTAGATTTTGACAGATTTTTTGCATTACGTCCTTAAATATGGACGCTAATCATAGGAGGGCACATTGATTTACATATTGAACGGCTCGCTGATAAGTTTGTTTGCCATCAAGAACCGTCATAATCATATGATGGATGCTCATTAACAGAAATTACATCATTCAAGGCAAATTTCAACATTAATATGCTGACAAGCAGAAAAATGTAATTTTAGTTAGATAGAACAACATCATCTTTATATCAATAGCCTCAAATATACAAGGTCTTTACAATATGGTTAAAGCAAATCGATGATCAAGAAATGATAAATTGACACTGAAATTGACCAAGCGAAACTAATTCAGGCACATAATCAACGCATGGGAGGTACTGATAGGATAAACCAAATTATTCCAAATTATCGTTATTCTATCCGAAACAATAGGTGGTGCTGATCACATTTTTGTTTGTTTGGTGGTTGCATGCAAAATGCATGGCTCTTCATCGTTTGTCCTTCATCAAACGAAGGCCCCTCGACATTTCCTCAGACATATAAGTTCGATGTAGTCTTATAAATTTTCTATTTATAAACTACATCTAGGGATATCCTTAGGGAAACTAAAGACATTAAAATCAAGAGTTTCTTATAGTATAAGATACGATGGAGAGAAACATTGTTATTTTCAATGAAACTCAGGTACAATATGCCCAAATTTCCGCCAAAATTCCAAATTCCCAATTTCAATTTCAGAAAAATTCCAAATTTCCGCCGTAATGCACCATAATGTGGCGATTAAACGATAGTTATCTGCTATTCCAAGGGGTTTTTGTAGTATAAAACAACCACGACGAAAGGATACTCATGTCGGTGTATTTTGCTGATATAGTTTAATGAAATAGACGCTATTGCCGCGACGCGGCTTACATTCGTTAACGATACAAAATTACAACTATCAATTTTACATTTTGAGGTGCTGAGGCGCGCGCAACAGCGCCCTCTTGTGGCCAATGTTTCGGCACATGCCCATTGCCGCAAAACAATTGTACCTTTAAAGGCAGAAAGTGTAAGATAGGTCTCCATGGCAAATGTGTTTTAGCATTCCATACTCCAAAAGGCAAATTAAAATATTGCATTTATCTCAGATATTTCTTGTCTTTATTTAACACGTTTCAATTAAAAGTGTATTCATTTTTACAAAATGCAAATGGATGTTCAAAGTCCCTTTTGAATGGAGTATAGTGTGCCCTCTTCTGCCTAGCATCCCTTTTTAGGGACATTTCAATTTTTTAAAATATAACATACATTTCTCAGGCAGGATTTTTTTTATTAATTTTTCAGTTGATTTCACGACATGTAGTATTAGTATACGAAATATTATTGAAAAGCGAATTGGACAATAATGGGTTAAATGATTGGGGATTAAATGATTTGGGACACATGATTGTAAACACTATTTCTATGCATTCATAACATGTTACAAATATAGTAATTTCATTTTTATTTGTTTAACGTTTGTATTAAATAGATTTGTATCCCTTATGGCGTTTTTAAATTAGCCCATTTTACTGCCTAACTCATCTATTTGATATGTAAGATTGGTAAAAAAAAATTTTTGACTGTGTTTCAGAGCTTTCTAGATATCTGATTAGCAGAGGACAAATTACAATGAACTGCACTCTCATTTTTGTTGGCAATAAGAAGTGAGAGGAAATAATGAGTGAAAATGTCTTGCATCTATCGATAAACTTATAAAATCCATTTTTGACTTCCCACATTCATTTGATACTTTGACTTTGTTACAATTGGTTCTTTTTTCATTAACTATCTTTGTTGTTAGAGAAGTGTCGCAAATTTTATGTTGCTGCAAAATAACACTTCAATAAATTTCCTATCAATTGCATTACAAAGGCTATAAGATAAGTATTGCTTTTAAAAAATTAAATGAATATTGACAGCCATCTTGTGGACATTTTCTGCTCATATCCTGATACTACCAACTATTCCTAGTCACCGTAAAAGTTTTTTAATCCTTTAAAGCAAGAGTTGATGTATTTTTATTTTCATCTAATATTAAAATAAAAAATCTTTAGTACAAAAAGTGCTGAGCTTTCCACTTTCCCTGACAACTTCTCAGTTACTGTGCGATATCTCAAGATTGACGGCAGTAGTGACCTAAGGGCAAGGTGTCGGCCTTTGAACCGAAGGGTTAAAGGTTCGAAACCCGATTCCACAGAAGATCCGACGTGTATTTGGCTTGTTGCGAATTAACTCATACGTAGGTGGTGAAACGTACTCCCACTGGTGTGGTGCGGAAGTTTGAAAAGAGGGTGTTAGCTCAGGTGTCGTCATCTCACAGCAGTGCAAAATTACGAGGTTCGTCCCAAAATAGCCCTCTTGTCGCTTCAAAACGGGACGATAATTAAACACAAGATTGACTGCCTTATTATAATGCAGTGGGGTCCTTTTAAACATAGTCAGTTAGATCGTTTGGACAAATAAATGTTGGAAAAGCGTGTTCCTTTGAATTAAATCTGTTATTTTTCTTCATATTAATGCTGATTATCTTGTTTATTATACTTTTCATAAGAGGGAACATTTCAAGAAAGAAAACGGTTGTTTTGGGAAAAAAAGTTTTTAACAGATGTGAAACTTTTTTAAATGCTCATCCATGTGCAATTTTTATTATTATTATTCCATTGGGAAGGAACCGAGGAAACCCCTGCATAACAGTCACTCCTCTCAAAGGCCACTTATTTTTGGTACTGAAGTTTCATCCATTGGCATAATGTTAAAATAACTTCTAGGAACATCGACGAACCATTCCGCGCGGCAAGGAAGGTCCCTTTCCATTCCAATGAAATCCATTCCTTTCGTCTTGCTTTTAAAGAGAAATGGCAACTTAGCAACGTTAAACTGGTTTCATTCAACAACAGGAATATTTCCAAATTTCAAGGCATTTTAATTGCATATATTTCTAACTACCTTAAACAGTATTTTATGTTTCTGATACTCTACATTTATAAGCCATTTCTGAATTTTTCAACAAAAAAAGTTTTTGTGTAAAAAAATTCTTATGTTCTTATGTACATCAAATTTTCCCGCTAATACTGCTTCTTTATTGAATACTAGCCGCCTTCAGCGACCAGTTTGTTCGCCGGGAATATGATTTCAATTGAATCTTGCATCATTTTATATTCGTGGTACTCTTAACAACGTAATTTTAAACTTCAGATTGTGGTAGATATTTGACCCACGTTCTATTAGTGACCTTGGAACTCTTCTGTTCA
This sequence comes from Araneus ventricosus, assembly GCA_013235015.1. NCBI lineage: Eukaryota > Metazoa > Arthropoda > Arachnida > Araneae > Araneidae > Araneus > Araneus ventricosus. The sequence continues at coordinate 96,176 of BGPR01004555.1, read as the reverse complement.
TTGTCTACATACATGTTCCTAATGGAGTCAAATAACTGACCATGTCATGTAAACTCTAATTCCATGTTGTCGATACTATCTTCACTTTCTTATTTCTCTTGCAAAATATGAATTTCATTTCAACATTAAAATTTCGCGGCACATTTTATGGCCAGCAGCATGTTAGCTGGATTAAAATATGCTGAGAAAACAATGAAAACATAGCAAATATAACCATTCAGCTTAATGGATATATTTCTTAATGTAAGCAAAGCAATAACTCGAAGAGCTTGGTTTACAGAGTTCACAAAAATCTTGATGACATAAAATATGAAAGCAAAATGTATTAAGATCCCATCTCAGAATACAACAATGAAAGAGAAATAGGCATTTAATTATTTGTTTCAGCAATCAAAACGGTTTGAGTTGCGTTGCAACAATGAAATGTATTGTTGTAAATTATGTCAATTTTTTTTAATTTATTAAAATTAGAGAAAAATTGTACGCCAACTTAATTCATATAATTTAAATGGTAATTATTTGCGCTTTCAAATAGTGTAAAAATTATTTTTGTGCTGTAATACTTTAAGAAGTTATTAAGGAAAAATGAAAATATTTCGTTTAATTTTTAATTAATTAAAATTTTAAAAAGGGCTCCGAGGTGCACATTCCCACCCTCCAAAGTATGTTTGTGCAGAATTTCGTGGCTCTAAGTCCAGCGGTCTGCCCTGTAGAGGGCCAAAACTCAGACACACACATTCTTCTTTATTAATAATAGAGATTGGACTGAAAATAATTGAGCATCCAAACTTGAAAATTTTGGGAATAATATTGTTCTGATCAAAATATTACACCTATCGAACCCTATTATTTATTTATTTTCATTTCATAGCTCCTCAAGACCCATGTAACAATTGCCATCAACACAGAGAATAAACGTATTCTCTTCATTTGTGTATCTCGGCACTCAACAAGGAGATCTGTAAAAAATAAATTCTTTTTGTGATCCTTAAAAACGGTATCGTTTTTATACTCATACAATCTTTCAGTAGCCATAATGGTTACAGGCATGTGGAATGAAGCGGTGTTCTATGTGTATAGAATGCTTCCGATATTTTTTGTAAAACTTCTTCTTTATTGAATATTGGACTTAAAATAATGCAGCAACCAAACTTGATCATTTTGGGCTTAATACAGTTCTGATCCAAACCAGCGATTTATGCTTTCATAAACACAGCATGCGAAGCTGATCAGCTTTTCCCATTGTCCTACACAATTACAATTTGCAAACACAAACAACATCTAACAAACAAGCAAAAATAACCGATGCCTGAGCTGATAATTTCATGGTCGGATCGTACAATAATTGCTCCTTTCGCCTATTGTTTGAAGAGAGTTATGCAACATGTATTTTTGGAGCACCCACTATCCCAATCTCCTGCAAACTTCTCTATAATGTGACGTTTCGTTTATAAAAGAAAGTGCCCGGAATACTTTACCATCTCCGTCAGACGCATTTGGCTTGCAGTATGTGCCATACAGGAGGCATATGGTAAAAATTTCAGAATAATATTTGCTTCTTTTTCTGAAAAATTAATTTTTGTCGCAAACAGTGTTGTCAAAAATCCCTATAAGTAATTTTTTATCGGTTTGAATGAATTCGAGAAGCGAAAAAAAAAAAAAGAAACCTTGGTCTAAAAGTGTTTTTCTTCGTCATAATATTTACTTTTATTGTGTTAATTTTTTGGACAATCGCATTTGAATTAAATTTTTATATACCTTTTCATAAATGTTTCTAAATAAGTATTGTAAAAAAATTATTCAAACAATGACACTTTAATTGTATTCCTTTTAACATTCTTAATTTTATTTTATGCATTTCTATTTCAAAGGAAGATTATTGTTAGCCAATGCGACAGATCGGAGGGGGCAGAATAAATGTTTGCTTCAGGCGGGAAAATTTCTAAAGCCGGCACTGAAGATGCCCAAAAAAATTGGCAAACAATAACACTTTAATTGTATTCTTTTTAACATTCATAATTTTATTTTATGCATTTCTATTTCATAGGAAGATTATTGTTAGCCAATGCGACAGATGGGAGGGGGCAGAATAAATGTTTGCTTCAGGCGGGAAAATTTCTAAAG
>BGPR01004555.1:77299-94042 GCA_013235015.1 Araneus ventricosus | reverse complement strand
AATGTTTGCTTCAGGCGGGAAAATTTCTAAAGCCGGCACTGAAGATGTCCCAAAAATTGGCAAACAATGACACTTTAATTGTATTCCTTTTAACATTCTTAATTTTATTTTATGCATTTCTATTTCAAAGGAAGATTATTGTTAGCCAATGCGAGAGATGGGAGGGGAAGACTAAATGTTTGCTTCAGGCGTGAAAATTTCTAAAGCTGGCACTGAAGATGCCCCCCAAAAATTGGCAAACAATGCAAAAAATATATGTAATACTATATACTATTTCATATGATCAATGAAAGAATTTTTTTGTGCTATTAGTTTACGAATCATTTCATAAGAAAATTTATAAATATTCTTGTAACAAAATAATATTATTAAGCATTATGTTATTTATAAAACATTTTTCAGCTTCCTGTTTTCCAAAAGATTTTGACTCGTAAAATACCGGGAAACGCCGCAGACTATTCTTGTATCTCTATATAATTTAAATTTAAATTTTTTTCCCTAAGTGGAAGTACATTTCCAAAATCTATAGTTCAAGTGATAGTCTATAAAACATGAATTGTCAGACATTCGCCACAATGGTATATATCCCACTAAAGAATATTCATTATTATATTTGTTTAATGTTGAATCCGTTTCAGTGAAAATCATAACCAATCATATCAAAATTTAAATGCATTAAAATAACTGTTGGAAATATATGTAAGCAATTTTGATGTTATCAGGAACCAAAAGCTATTTTATGGATTTCGTGTACATTGTTGCAAACTTAAGAGTGCAACATTTGGCCATGCGAAACCGAAAAAAACAATCCATCTACTTATAATTCCATAATTAATTTTGGTAGCATACAGCATTATAATTATTTTTATGTAATATCTTGCGTGGACAGTTATATCTCAAAACGTGTATTTAGACTTTCAGTATCACAAATAAGTTCAAACATCGTTGTCTAAGCTCTGCCTGAACACAATCTCTCATAAACTCAACCTCTGTGTATCTAGTATCTTTTATTACACTCTCTTTATTGAAAACTAGCCGCCTTTGGCGACCAACAGGTACGCCGGGAATAATGTTTAATTTTAATTAAATCACCTATGCACAGCTCATATCTTGCTCAAAAATTTTAAAATTCAACTTCAAATTGTGATGTACATTAGTTTTTTGCAAACCTTACGCCTGTTCCGTTTAACCTTCGGTCGGGCGCAACTCATATACGTGATTAAAAGTTAAATTTGTGTTTAGGCCTAAGGAAAAGCTTATCAAACTCAACTATTTGTTCACACAAAGCTATATTTCCTTGCAATCTCAATTAACAAAATGTCCAGGCATTCAGGAGGGAGTTGACGTTTGTTTTCCCGTAAGAGTCCTTAGCAATGACAACTGTTGCCGTTGAGAGCCTGAAATAATTCAAAATTTTTGAATCAATATATTGGAAATAACGATCAATATCGTTGAATTAGGGGCTGGGACACGAACTTTTGAAGGCATATAAAAAAATTGAGAAACATTTGGGAAGTCAAAAATACAAACGCAATCGGGCGCGACTCATCATTAACGTGCCCCTCAAGTGAATCAAAAGAGCACTTTGGAAAAAACCACGATATCCTAGTGTGAGTGGTAGGGAGGCAGGAAGCTACTAGAGGTCCCACGCCTCTCTCGGTAAAACCCGCACTTAGATCCACTTCATCTCACAGATTAGATGCGCCCGACGGAAGGTTAATGTGTAATCGGACATTCTTAAAAGAGTCAGGCCGCATGACGTCATATTTGCATAAAAAACATAAATGCCCGCGTTATCTAACTGCACATAGTCTTTCGCGATGCTGTCATTTCACTTTCTGGCTTCGCATGTATAACACTCTGACTCCTGAGCCGGCCGTAACCGGCCATGCAACTTCTATACTAGTGGGGCGGATTTCGGCCGGTTGCTGTTCCGAAAGGGGGGAGAAGCAGGGCCAGGGAAATACTCTGGCCCTGGGGGAGAAGGCTGGTGGGTGAGTGGTCATTAAAGGGAACCTTAGGGGAGAGTCCTGCCATTCATATTTCCCACTACCCGTAGTGAGGAGAAACGGGGGAACGTGGCGGACGAATCCATTTCACAGATCAATTAGGAAGAAAAACTCCGTATACAACTGTACTCAGGTTTTGAGAACTCTTTAAGTAGTCAGAGGGATAATACTCACAGTTGATTCCAACATTAAAATAATCTCACGTATTTTACTTGTATTCTATGAACATGCGTAACCGCTTTTAAAATGTATTCAAACATACTGACAGAAAATTAAATAATAGTAAGGGCAATCATTCAGAATATCGGATATATTACTTAATACATAAGAAGGCTTTAAAAAGAGATTCGACAAATAATTAGATGAAATAAAGTAAGAAGGTAAATATTCATTTCAACATTGTGAAGGAATTGGAAAAAAATAAAGAGAATCTTCATTCCATAAATTTGAACTACAGAAGAAAAGCAAGCGATAAAATAATTGTAGAAACAAAGAAATTTCATTGCAACAATGAGAAGCATTGTTACAAATTAGTTTTAACGAAACAAATTCACTTTTTACAATTTTTATTATAAAAAAACTTTCACCGCAGCTAAATTGGTATGATTAAAAATTTTTATTTTTAGGAAATAAAAATAAAATTTGGTTTTTATTTCTTTTTCAATTTTAAGGTGATGCAAAAAATCATTTATATGTGATAAATGATTTTTAGAAGTCATCAGACCAGAAGTTATAGGCAAAAAAAAATTGCCAAGTTCTTAACTAACTAAAAATCTAATTAAATTTTCAAATGAAATCGCTCCAAAAAACAAATTTCTAACCTCCAAAGTATACTCTTACCATATAGGTTACTGCCCCGGGGGCGCACCACGAGTACACGGATGAGAAGCCGCCGGATACGTAAGCGGGTTCTCGCTTCCCCTGGAGAATAGCAACAATGGGGGTTGAGTTATTTCCCACCAGTGATAGTACGTACCTCCTTCGGGAGGGGTCGGTACGTGGTCGGTGAAGACTATTAGGACTCCAGCCTCAGCATTCAAGCTATTGCAGCGGCTGTCATTCAGAGGCCTCGTATGCTAAGGCATGCTGGGGGTAACTCCCCTAAGAGCACAAGATGACTAACGATACTGTTACGATACCTTCACAATATTGTACGGCATTCAGAATATCGAACAACTTAGTGGAAATAGCGTACGATATCTTGTGCTAATAGGATCCGTTAAGATACCATATAGGTTAACGGTAAATGAAAATTGAATTGTAATCTGAATTCTATTTATTTTAAGATTTATTGTTTGTTCTATTGTAATTGTGATGTGATGGATTTATTTAATATCTATCCTATGTTGTAGGCTATGTTATATGATATCTAATATATTAGTAATTTTAAAAATTACGAATGTAATGTAACACAGAGAAAGAAAAGTATGTGATGTTGTTGGAATGCGTTCTCTACGAGGTGCAGTCCATGGGTTTTCCAGTCTGTGTACAAAATTGTCTAAATGGAAAAACTTGCTTAGAGAGCCCAGAGAGTTCTGCAGTGGCTCCGAGCCACGTTTGTCCTCCCGGTGTCTCGTGCTGGTGGGGGCTTCGTGGTGACTGTCATCAACTTTCAACCGAGTGCTTTTTGCAGGACGGTGGAGTCTTAATGTACCATAAAGGGTAGCTCTATGCGGAATGGCCTGCCCTGCGAAAAGCCAAACGATAAACAGGGACACATTCGCTCATATTATAAGTAAAGATAATATAATCCATGTTATTTTAAAGTTTGGAGATTCAATTCATATAAATCTCTTTATATCGATTATTTTTTCTCCCTTTTCTCCCAACATATTTTCCATTTATATAACACGTTTTAACATGTAAGCTATCATGTTATTAATATATGTTTTCTCCATGACAGAAATTTGAAGATCCAAATGTCCCGACTTCAGATAATTAGAGGAATTCCGTTTCCAAACCTTAATTATTTTTCGAGAGAGAAAATAGAGGGGACCATGGATTACCTTCCAAGGGATGGGGACATCATCATAGCATCATATCCAAAGACCGGATCGATTTGGCTCCAATACATCGTACTTCAGATTACCTCTAAAGGACAGTCGTTTCCATCCTTCAAAGATGACCTCGAAAAAGTGGCGCCTTTCATGGGAATGAGTGGACCAGAGGTCATCCACAACTTAACAGGAGTGAGATTTTACAGGCACCATTACAGATACGACTTGGTGAAAAAGAATCCAAAAGCCAAGGTTCTCTACATCTATAGGAACCCTGCAGATATTGTTATTAGTTTCCACCATTTTATTCAGGGAGTAAGGGAGCAAAAGTTTGATTTAGATGAGATTTTCAACGAATTCCTAATTGGAAATATAGGATTCGGGCGATATTTTGAGCATGTCCTATCCTACCTGGCTCACAAAAATGATGATAATCTTTTGCTGATATCTTACGAGAAGCTTCACTCTAATCCAAAAGAAGGTATCCTAAGAATTTCTAAATTTCTTGGTGAAGAATATTATAAAAATCTTACAGAAGACGAAACACTGTTGCATAAGGTGTTGGAGTGCACCAGTTTCGACAACATGAAAAAACATCTCACAATAGAACTCCCACGTCAAACTCCGAAACTCTCCTTTTCTGAGAAATCAAAGAATACCATTAATTTCGTCAGAAAGGGTGTTGTTGGGGATGGAAAGAATTCTCTGTCTCCAGACCAAATGAGGAGACTTCGGGAAATGGCAACAGAAGTTATGAAAGGTTATGAAGTACTCCAAGATTGGTTTTAAGGAGTAGATTCTCCTATAAATGATTTGTTATTTAAAATAATTAGAAAAGAGTTCATATTATTCCTTTTTATTTTATCGAATTATTAGTATATCGCCAATTTGTGAATTTATAGCTAATTTACCATTGTAAAAAGAATCAAATAAATTAATACTATGCTCTGCCATTTTTTCCAGTTATTATCAAATACAATCACCATCTGATTATGTGCTTTGTGTTTTGTCAAACCTTTCATTATTAGTTATGTATCCTTAAATTAAAAAAGATTACTTAGATCTAAAAATAAGGCCTATATTCTATTCATGCACAACTAAAAATAACTATACCACAAAAATAATATAAAATATATTTTCCTTTTTAAAAAAAACTAGAGAGCAAAGCAAGAATTTATCTTGAAAATTCGAGAGAATTGACAGAAAAAAAACCCGTTTTTGGAAATTTTCTATGATAGAAGAAGTCTGAATGGGAAAAAATGTTGGGTTCTGTAGGAATGTCATATCTGAAATTTCATATTAAAAACAATTCCCATTAACTTGAAAATCATATTATTGCGGATATTTTCAAATAAAAACAACCTAAACACTCTTAAAATCTGTGTCTTGAATTTGTCACTAGAACCCGGACCTCGCACTCAGTGAATACATTGGTGTACTGATAAAACAAATGTTCCGCCAAACATTAGGAATATGTGAAGAAGCAATATGTACAAGTAACTTACTACATTGTGCATCTCTTTTAATAAGTGAACAAAAGGTTTCCTCAAAGTACTTGTTTCCTTACTTTTTGAACTGCCCTCGTAATTATCTTGAGGGGTTGATTCAGATTATATTCGCATGTCCCCAATAAACTGATGTTGTAAGACTTTCGATTATTGTAGAATAAATCTGATATTCGGTGCTCCAAGATTGGTTTAAGGAGTAAATTGGAGTAAATTCTTTACAGAAATGCATTATAATTTAAAATAATGAGAAAAGAGTCCATATCATTCCACTTTATCTGATTGGATCATTAGTATATTCTATTCTGTCAATTTATAGTTAATTCATTATTTTATTAAAGAATCAAATAAATTAATCTATGATCTGCTAATTTCTCCAGTTCTTTTCAAATACAGTCGTCGCATCTAATTTATCATATTTACATTTTGAGAAATCTTTTATTATTAGTTTAATTTTATAATTAGTTTGAAAAATTTGAATGACAGATTAACCTCTTAACTTAACAATTATTTTGTTCAAAATCTCCATTTTTTCTTAGTAATGAACTTAAAACCTTATTATGAATATAGAATTGTAAACAATAATTTGACAATTTTGACTTATTTTGCTTCCCTTCTAATATTCTTCCCCTTTGCATCTCGAATTCTGCAGCATACCTTACATAGCCCGGTAGGATTCTGCTTCTTTCCAGTGGCTGAAATTAACGCTAAGGAACGAATGTAACGAAAAAACAAAAAAAAGTTGAGAATATAATACAACACAGCGCGCGATCATGGCTATTAGAACTACTAACTTTGACCTCTTTAGAATACTTCAAGTAACTGTAAAACTGATCAAAGTAGACTTATTGCCCCACAATGTGGCCGCATTTGTAACTAACCCAACGCAAAAAATGTATTAGGGGTTTAAATTTATAAACAGGGTATTGTCAAGATACACGAGTATTCTCGAGCTTTTAAGTTTATGTAAAAACTAGCTGGTATCCGGGCGTTTCTCGGGATAAAAATATTTTCAAGTCTAAGTACTTATAACACTTTAAACTTAATTAAACAGTTTTTCGCAGCAACGTCTTTCTATGATTTTCTACATCCACTCCCGTGTGGTCCGTCATCCTCGGCCAGCAGCAAAACTCCTCTTCTCTTTTTCTTTCAGCAGTTTGAGCTACCTATGCACCAATCTAGCCATCCTTGGTACGCAGTTTTCCTTCCCCATCATTGATAGCTACGGTTACAACAGAAGCTCTTACATATCTTGATTTTTATTGCTATTCTCCGAAGTACAATTTTCTTCTTTTTAGTGTTTGTGTCACTGATCATAAAAACACCTACACAGTTAAACCGTCCCGTCACCAATCTCACGACTCTTTCTTCCACCGTTAAGCTGACTTCCTACCATTAGTTCTGAACTGCGCTAAATCCAATACCAAATTTGATGAGTTATCACTTGAGAAAATTAAAGTTTGGCGGCAGTACTGTGTTCTTAAACTTAACCAAAATTTGAATAAAAATTGGCCTTTCAAGCAATATAGAAAAATTTAAAATCTTTTTCATGCCTCATTATTTTAAAATGGAGGAGAGCATGAGATTAAAAGTATAAATTTAAGGTACTTTTTAATTAATTAATTTTGAAAAATCCTTTGTTAGAGAGCACCTACTACCCAAAAAGCAATCACCTGCCGAATTTCAAGTTTCTAGTCCCAGTGCTTTGGGAGATTTGGTGGTGAATCATTGAGTCCCATTCTCTTTTATATACATAGATTGAAATCCCGAGTATTCTCGGGCTTTTACATTAAGTGGTTAAACAAACACAAAAACTACATGTATGGAGGATATTCAATGGGATCGTGCCTCCAACCCAAGATGATTCAACTCCGATACCGAGATTTCATTCATATGTATTAAGCAACAAAAAATTATTATGACTGATTAAACTAATATGACACTTCCTGGTTTTTGTTAGGTAACTGTATTTTCAGTACAGTTTTTAACATTGCATTACACCACCTGCATCCCCGTGTTTAGAGCCATTTGGCTCCTTTCCGGTTTGGATGGAAGGAAGTGAATTTCATTTTTTAAGAAAGGACAAAAACAAGTAACAGGTACAAAAACAAATAATAATGAAAAAGCTGAAAGTGAAGAACCTTGAATTCAAGAACTCCTTTAACTCACAGCACATCAGCCGAGATTTCACCACTACGTCACCATGGTCCTTACAAATCTTTGAAATAGAAAAGCAAGTAGCTGAAGTGATTGTTGGTGAAAGCAAACTTTTAAATTAGCATTTTCTCTCTTTGTAAATAATAACAGTGATTAAAAAGCAATTTAGAAACGTATTTAATGTAACGACCGATATTATTTGTAGTTTACGACTCTTTTTTATATTATTAAAATAAATGATCAAACATCCAACCGAATCATAATAATCAAGAATCTATAGTGAATAAATCTATAACCAGTTTTACTGACATTCATCTCCACATGTTACTTCCAAATCCTTTTCAATCAAAATATTAAAATGCAATACATTGTATTAATGAACTGCATTTCAAAGCAATGCATTCTGAAACCGGTAATTTCCTGAAATTATATTCTATCTAAGAAAAAGCAAGGACAGGCATGCGCAGTAATTCAGCAAATGCTTTGCAGTTCAAAATTGATGACCTTCGCGAAATTCTTGCCTAAACGAGTTTACATCACGTGAATCGAAATGAATTACCATTACAGCAAAGATTTGCTATCTTTAAGTGACAGATAATACGTTCTGAACGTTCTCTTTTTTTTTCAAATTTTGCAAAATTAGTTTTCGAAAATTCTGAGCTGCGAACTAAACATCTGTTATCAGCAAAACATCTGCGTTTGACCAGTAAAAAGATTTCGGAGAGGTAAGGCCAAGTAATGCACTTTCTTCTTTATACTTTTACGGCTGAGTTGAAGTTTTAGTCTATATTTATTTTTAAAATATCTGGAAAATGTATGAACAACGTATTTTAGTGAAGGAATGATTTCATCTTTACATGACTGCAAGAAAATTGAAATTAATTGGTAGCAAATATTAACCCAGGTTGAATTTCGAATGTTTATTTAGTAAGTGGAAATTTCCAGTATTTTTACGTTCCTCAAAAGCAGAGTATCCATATGCACAAATAAGAAAAGTTCACACATGCATAGGGTTGCCACAATTGCCAAACATTGATACGGAACTTTAAGTGCTAAATAAATAAAGCATGAAAAAAGTAGGTAAGTAAGGGTTTATTTTACTCTGATTAAAAATCAATAAAGTTTAAGTAATCTAATAAATTAAACACGTAGAATAATAAAAAAAGATGTGAGGCTAATCCTTTTTAGCCCAGGCATATTTTGAAGTTCATTTTACTTTCTTTATTATATAATTTTTTTCTTTCCCAGAATTATAAAATTGGTTGCAAATCATTTTAAAATTATAATGCCAACCCTAAATTGCTTGAATTGTCTCCACTTGAAACTTGTTTCTTTCGCCCGATGTCTCTACTGAGTTTAGGGAGGAAACGGGAGAAATGGTAATACTTGACTTAGTAGTGAAATACACTGACAGTTCCGTATACACGAGACGTATGGCAAGCCTACACATGCAGAATATCTTATGAGGGAGTTAATTGGTTTTTTAATTTATTTTGGAAATTTTTATGTTCCCATTATGTTTATAATAAGAATCAAATTGAAGTAATATTCGTTTCAGTAAAGATTTCTTATTTTTTAAATGATCTTCAATGACCTCTAATATTTGAACGTAACTAAAGTACATTAAGAATTTTAAATGTAGAAAAGAATGGGAATGACTGCGCCTGAACTACAACTGAATGAATGTTTTTGCTACCTGTGAGAGAAAAATTGCTGACGAACGTTGCTTTCAATGCTTTAGTTCTGAGTTAGTCCTATTAAATAAATTATTGTCGTATTAGTAGCATTCTACAGATTTATATACGTTTTTTTTATTTTAAGAATCTGCGATATTTTTAGTTTATTTACAAAATTTTTGCCTCAAACTCTTTTTCTATTTATTATCATTCATTACAATTACAATTCCCTTTCTTTTCTATTATGATGATTTGAGTTCTTTCGTTTTTTAAAAGTTTTTTGTTAGCTTACTTACTTGGTTTAAAAATGAAAGCATTAAATTTATTCGGAATTATTATTATTTTTTAACTTTATTTCTATGTAAAATAAAATTTTATTTTATGGGGTTCATTTGCAAATAAAGATAATGCCGTAAATATCATTCTATAGAACAATTTTTAAGACACAATTTTTTTACCTCGTCATTTGTGCAAGTGGGATGAAGAAGAAAAAATTGTGCTTCATAAAAAGCAAAACTTTATCTCTGTTGTTAATTCGAGTTCGTGTACTTAAATCAAATTTATTCCTTTCAAAAGATAAAAAATGCTTTCAGTCACGTTTTGTAAAATCTTCTGATGAAAAATTTTCTTTTGGTAGACAATGACATGGAATACTGGCACAGATAATATCATTTCTTTTTTCCATCTATTTGCAAAAATACGTTGAGAAATTTGTTGTATAAAATTTCTTTATTTGAAATCAGCTTGAGAAATCTGAAAGGAAAGCTTCCTTTATCCGAGTACTTTTTTTAATTCTCTCTTTTTTTAACTTAGAATTCCACTTCATTTACTAACACGTGAAATGCTAATTACCTCGAGTATTAATTTTATTAAAAAAATTTATAGCTGGAAATTCCAAGTCATTTATATACCTCCGAAAAGACCAGTTAACCCATTTATTGGTATTTGTATAACTAAGGTAGAACCAAATATTTTGAATTTAACTCAATTTATTAAGAGCTTCCATGGCTAATATTAACATATTTACCAATACAATAAAAATGTATGATATGTAATATCACTAATATAATATAGCCCAGATCTCTCGGTAACGCTATGACGTCATCAACAATAAAACTCGCGCCATAGCACTGCGAGACGTTAAACAGCATTATTTCACTGTTAGAGACCCTAAATTTCAGTAATTTTAAATTTAAAAGAGTAATTTTCGTTCTAATTTCAAATTTAATTGGTCTAAAATAGTTTTTAAAAAATTTTTTATCGATTGATATAAAATTTATCTTGCTATGATCAATAGTTCCCGAGAAATTTTTAACTATATTTAGTCATATATTTCAAATTAATTTCTGTTTTTTCGATAAAAAGTGGTAAATTACGTCAGTGGTATATCATGCTCGTGATATAGTTAGGACAGATACTGATTTATATTAAAATTGTTAAACAACAAAAAATACTTCACACGGAATTTTGTTTACCAAGAGGTTTTTGAATAAAGAAATATGTCAATAAAAAAAATATTTCCTGTCATAAAACATGTTTATTTAATTTCTTTTCAATCGATGTTAAACATTTCTCTCGCATATATATCTATTTAAACACATCAAATTTGATGGGAAATCTCTCGAATGACGAGGCAATTTGCACCCGTCATATCATGACGGGTGATTTTCTAGTATAATAAGAATGTATGATATTTAAAATTACTTAACTGACTGAGCAGCCGATAACATCTTGAAAAGTCTTACTAGCAAACTTAGAATTTTTATACATTTTGTAAACTATTTTCAGTCTCTGTTTCCACAATGATTCGATTAACTATCCAGATATAAAGGAATTACTTCTATTAAACGAACTTTAATTATTAAATATAATTAAATTTTGTTTTCACCCAGAAACCAAATCTTTCTAAACATTCACAGTCACGGTTTGAGGTATCTCAGTAAATTTTAAAGTAGACTAACGAGATTGGCATCATTTTCCAATTTAGAAATTCTCATACAATATATAAAAAAGTAGAATTTTTCAACCAATTTAAGCTAAAATGTTATCGTAGTTTTCTGATTTTCAGTGAGAAACTGCCATTTTTAATTAGGTTTGATGAGGAGCAAATTCATAGCTATATAGCTAAAAAAAGCCGCAGACCTAACTTTATAGAATTAGAAGCTTTGCTATCTTATGTGCGAAAGAAAACAGCAGCAATAAGTCAATATTCAGAATTTTTGACTTTTTAAATCGTGAGCTTTTCTTTTACATGATTCATGCGTGAATTTTATTTGGTTCTGCAATCATGCGCACCAACTCTAAAACAGCATTTTGAGTTGCAACTGTTTTTGAAAAGAAATACCGAAAAAAATATATTCTGCATTTTCCCAAATTTAATCATTACATTTAAGTTGTATGCTGCGCCAGGAAGCAGACAGTTGAATTTTCGACGGCAAATTATGCACAGTTTATTATAGTTTTGTCAGTGAATCCGAAATCTATAGAGTGGTAGTTAATTTCCAATTGAATTACTGCACATAACAGTGATGGAGAACCTATGACCCGCGGGTCAGACACTGACCCTCGAAGGCTTTTTAAATGACCCAAGAGTTGTTTTTATCAACTTAATTTTTATATTATAAACGAGAGAACAGACAATCGAAAATATTAAAAAAATTGAAGTATAAATATCTAATATCGAATTTATAAAAAAAAACCAATTGGACGTTGGTTAATTAATCTTTTTGATCGTATGACTTCATCTGCGTATAACTCATGACAGCCTATCATAAACTTGGTGCTCATATACGTTGCGTCGTAGAATGGGGATGTACCAGATAGCAGTTTATTAATAAAGAATATTTCTTAACATATATGTGGTTTTCTTTATTCCTTGTTCATTCAAATACTCTATGCAGAGGCGCCACCGTGCATGGTGTCACCTGGTGCGGAAATTCACGGTATAACCCCATTGATATCAATTTTTCGACGTCGACCTTTTACTTTTGCAAGTGAAGTATAAAAAATAAAGTTGTGAAACAAAAAGGAAACATAACTTTTTTAAAAAGAGGGTTTTAAAAGGGAGAAGAAGAAAAAAAGTTCGACTGTTAAGTTTTTCTATTTACAAATTTTCGTGTTTCACAATTTTTGGTATCTTTTTTACCACAACATCAATATTATCAAGTATTTGAATATCAAGAAAGCATTGATTGTATAAACACCGATTATTTGCAACTCTCCGATACCCTAAAATATAAAAAAATAGGGAACAATATAATTTACATTATTAGTAAAATAGTGCACAATTTTAATTCAACTTGGGAAATATTTGAAAAAAGATTCTTTTACCCAAGATGCTCATAATCATCACTTTAAAAATAATTTATATTTTAGTGTGAACCTCCCACAAAAATCCTGCTGTTATTGTGAGGTTTGAAATTTATTTTGTAACTGCGGGTTCTGTGCTGCAGTGTTTTGTAATTTTGTGTCCCTTAATCCATTAATTAACTCTAAACATAAGCATGTCTGTCCATCACTTTTCAGAATACAAGAATTAGTAAACACAATAACCTTATTTACATACAACTAACAATATTATTTATCCATAAAAACTTGTCTTGTATTTCTGTATTATCCAAGATCTTTATACATAAATTGCCTCAGGTCTTTATTAGCACAGATAATTATATAGTTTACGGTATTTAAATTCATTAATACATGATCTTTTTCTTCGTAAAGCATTATTCAAACTGCTAATGAATTTCAAAATGTGTCTTTCTTTGAAATACAAATAAAAAAATCGGCTGCAATCTAAAATTTTAACTTCGAATATAAATGAATAAATTCCTTTTAAAAAATTTTAAAATATTTTATTAAATAAGATTAAATGAATCCTTTAATTTTAAAATAAATTTCGAAAAAGATAAGTCATTGAGAGGTAAATGAAATTTATTTAGATTAATAAAGAATAACATCGGTCAAAAATAGAAGGGGAAAAAACCCTATTTTAACACGAAGAATCCGACAAGGAAAAGGTTTCTTTTTGTCACAAAAAATAAAAGTCGAAAACATATAAATGAAAACTTCTTCAAATAAACATATAATGACCTATTCTACAACTAAAATCAAATTATGTTTATTGTGTAAATCAATATTAATTTTAAACACAATTAATAGATTGTTGTTGAACACTAAGTGTTATTATTAAAATTTTCGCAAAATATGAAAACAGCGGAATTTTCTGCGTTAGTTATGTCAAAAATCGTATTTTGAGTTAAAACTTATGTCTAATCGAGCATTGAAATTGCGACAAAGTAAAACTAACTTCAGAATAGTTTAAAAAATTCTTGAAGATTTTTTTGGTGAATGATACTCATTCTGGGATGTTGTTAATCTAAATACGTCCATTAACATTACATAAGCTGTTGTTAATCTAAATGGTATGGTATCACTATGGTATCACATGGTATCACTATTGTCATAGGTTAAACCAAATCTTGAAAATATTTGTTGTTTTGTATGGAATCAACATAAACTGATAGATTGTTGTTCAGAGATTAACGCTGCTTTCAACTCTGGGCAAAAAAAAACTTTTCTCTAACTAGAAGAGTTTGGGATGATTAAAAGTTCTAATGTCACCAGTCAGCAAGTCAAATAAACTATAATTGATGTTAATAAGCCTCATCACAAGCTTTTGCAACTTAGCATTTTAGTTTTAAAAAAAAGAACTAAATTTATTTTTGTTGTCGTTGCTTTTCAATTAAAGAATATACGCAAGAAAGAAAAATGTTTCTACGTTTAAATATCTGCCAAGAATTTAACATCTATCAAATGTATTCAGAGATTGGGTGTAGATAGAGTGCAACAGAAAACTGGCCGATTTTGCTAGTGGTGATGCAGCAGACTATGTGTGTAAAAAACAAGTAACATCCCTTCTGAAAGCCGTAACATTATCATTTATTCTGACTGTGGAATTTTGACTTCACTACGAATGGAGGCATGAATTGGTGCTACACCCGCATTCTCAGAGAATGATTTTCATGAAAACAACGGCAGATTCTTGATAGAGACGTATGCATTTCGAAATGATTTTCTTAAACACACATACTGCCGTCCTGACAATGGACACAATGCCGTCCTCAGCTATTGACACTAAATAAATACTTGGTTTATTTTTTACAAGATTTTATCCATTTATAGTTATCTTAAATTGTTTTTATATTTCTTTTACTACATTATGTTATGCGGTTTAGACGGTGACCCAAACCATTATATTTTTTAATTTAAAATCGTAAGTGATTTTCGTTTAACTAATCCTTCGTATAGGTAATAAAAATACGTAGTTTATGGATATTTTGCAAATAAAGAATGTATGCTCACTGTCAGTGAATGTTCTGAAATTTCAAGAACATTTTCCAGTCAAATAGATTCTGGGAATAGACTTTGGGTTTTTGGTTCTGCAATATGGTTGTTAGGCTGTTACACGTTTCTTGTTCTGTTGATTACATGACTTAAGGTGTGTGTTATTTTGAAATAATGGTTTGTTTCCGTTTCTACTGCTACCATGTTTTAGAAATTCACAAAAGAAGCTGTTTTCTGTGTTTATGTTTTATCTGCTTTTAAGCTACATTTGGTCCTATATATTTTCAACATTTAAGCGATTTTTTTATTATAACATTTAAACGATTAGTTATATAAAAATAATGCTTTGGGTTTATTTAGATTTTTTAAATTCTAAATTAATGTTATTTTGTTTTGTTCTGAATTCCACTCTATGTTATTCTAAATTCTAATCTTTGTTATTTATATGATAATATACGTTAGTATGAATTTAGTAGTTAGGCAGAGCCAGTGACAATTCGCTAAATAAATAATTAAGTTCATAGTACTTTATGCTCGTGCTATCAGATCATATGTAAATAACTTTGTGAAAACAGATAACATTTTGAAAAAATGAGGTATAAATGAAAAATAGTTGGCACTCTAGAGAATGTAGGAAGACTTTTTCTAAAGTCACATTTCAATCAAATGGAACATTTGCGCCATTAAATATGTTACTCATTTGTAAACAGCATTACTAAGAATTCATCACAAATTACAAACACATAGTTTATTTTTGTATTTGTTTAACGTCAGCTTCAAATAGATTTATATATTTGATGGCGTTTTTGAATTTAACTAATTAATTGCTGCTAAACTCGGTCTTTATGACGCTAAGGATGGCAGAAAAAATTTTCGACTATATTCCAGAGCTTTGAAGATATTTGATTGCCGACTAACAAAAAACAAATTAAAATGTAGTGCATTCCCATTTTTGTTTGAAATAAGAATAAAATAATTGACTGATAATGTCTTTAAAATACATTCTTATAAATTTTAGACTTTCCAAATTCATTTAATGCCTTAACATTCATACGATTTTTTTTATCAGCCACCTTTGTTTTTGTTAGAAGAGTGTTGCTAATTTTATATTGCTACAAAATAACACTTCAATAAATTTTACATCGGTTGTATTACAAGGGCTTTTACATCAGTTCTATGTTTACCAAATTAAATTAATGTCAATATCCATCTTGTGGACATTTACTGCTCACACCTACTATACAGCATTTCTTGATTATTTTTCTTCATCTAATGCTGAAAAAAATGCCTTAGAAGAAAGATGCATTGATCTTTCTACTAGCTGGAACGACTTCTTTGTTATTTGCGATATCTTAAGATTGACTGTCTCATAAAGTAGTGGTGGTCATCAGATTCATTTAAATCGTTTATAATAGAAAAGCCCAGAGAGATGTGTCTAACGCTGGGCGGAGCTTAAAATAAACCCGCCCCTTTTGTCTGCGTCATTATTGAACTAGCCAATCGGTTGATTGTATAATAATACAACCTCAGCTTTGAACAATGAAAGAGAAACACGCAATTAAATATTTGTTTAAACAATAAAAACAGATTGAATTGCGTTTCAACAATGAAAAGTATTGTTGTAAACTGTGCCGAAAAATGTGCATGCGATTTTGTATTACATCTTTCATGAGTAATTCTGTTACAATCAGTTATGAGATATGGTATGCAAGCTAAAAGCCCGTCTTAGACGGGCACAAATTTTCTAGTTTAAAATAAATGACTGTCCGAAAAGTATGTTGGTTGAATTCAAATTGTCATTTACTTAATCTTTTTTTAATCACATTTACGTTGATTCGCTTGTTTAATATATTCTTCATTGCTATTTGTGCATAAGATAGTTAACATTTCAAGAAATAAAATGGATACTTTGAGAAGAAAGCTCTTTTTTAACAGTAAATTATGTTGATATTATTATCGAACATACGACTTTTTTTCAACAGTTTTCCTCTTGGAGACACGTTCTATTCGTTATTTACCTGATAAACTTTCGCTTTTTCTGAGAAACTATTGTTTA
>BGPR01004555.1:2759-57786 GCA_013235015.1 Araneus ventricosus | reverse complement strand
TTAACTACCAAAAATATTTTATTCTATTTAAAACTGAGAAAACATCATAACGAATTTACATCAATTGAAAGGAAATCTTCAATCCTTTCAGATTTATGTAAAAATTATATATGCTATAATATTTTCGAAGTTATTATGAAAACCTGAAATTTCATTCCTGACCTTTTTAATTAATTAAAATTCTCAAAAGGTCTGAGGCCTCCCACCCTCAAAGTATGTCACAGCAACTGTAGCTCAAAGTCTGAGACATAATCGACACACACATCGTCTCCCTTTATTATTAGTAACTCAAATGAACATTTGCAGAAAGGAAAACATCAACGGTTTTTTCACATGCGCTGTGTGTGTGTGTGTGTGTGTGTGTGTGTGTGTGTGTGTGTGTGTGTGTGTGTGTGTGTGTGTGTGTGTGTGTGTGTGCGGTGTGTGTGTCTCTGCGTGTGTGTGTGTGTGTGTGTGGTGTGTGTGTGTGCGTGCAAGTGTAAATATTTATAATCGAAAAAGTATTACATTTCTTTTATTCATTTTAATGCTTCTACAATTTGCTTCGTCCTTTAAGTACAAAATAATATCGCAGGTAATTCCTTGCGAAGCTATGGAGAAAACACCAAGCTGTCTTAAGTTTTGCACTCTTAAAATGTATTTGTATAATACATTTTGAATCAAACCAGTGGCGTGGCGACCGAGGGGCAAGGAGGTATAGATGCCCCTAGCTCCAGTTTTAGGGGGCACTATGGAGAGGAAACATTATTGAGTTGATGCCCTTTTTAAAGCAAAGAATGATGAGGTGGCCTAAAAATAATGACGCCTGACGCCATTTTTGTATTTAATGCACTAGTGACGAGAACGACTAGTATAAAAGAAATCATATTATTTTCCGGGTTCCACATACTCTCACTATGCCACATGCCACTGTGGCTTAATGTGTTTAATTAATGCGATTAAAATGCGGAAAAAATAGAAATTGAAATGGGTATTAAGACTTTAAGACTATACTCTTCACTGGCCACAACTGATGGCGAGGATATGGATGTCCCAACACCGTTCTCATGCGTAAAATTCAAAATTACAAAAAAAATCAAATGAAAGATTGGCAATATAACTAGGAAAATTATGACTCAGAATCGGGGAGGAGAGCCAGGAATTCCGTGCCATGCGTAAATGAAAAAATTTCTTCTCCACAATAAATGCTTAGGTTACTTTTTAACGGGACACGGTCCATTCCCCTGTTACCTACACAGATTCAAAAAACAAAACTCACTACTTTGCCCTTGTAGTCGACCTGGTGATGCTCATCACTACATTTTTCATTGCTCGCTCGAGTTTTTGGCGGTTTTGGGATTTGTTTAAAACTTTTTTAAATTGTTATCTTATCTATCGTAATTTGTTGGATTTCTTGCGTGTTTCTGTGCTTTTGTGTGTTTTAATAATGCTTTTTGCCTTTCGACTGTTTGTTTGTAAATGTTTGTTTTCAAATGTTATTGATTTTAATTTGGTTATCTTAAATTTTACTTTTTTGTGTTTTATGTTTTTATTCTTAATCTTTTTGTTGTTTTTTTAATGTTCATGGTTGTAACATTTATACTTTAAATTGTTTTGTTCACCCTGTGGGGTTCATTGTAAATTTTGTTTTAGTAATTTGTTAATGTAGTTCTTTCCTTTTTTTGTTTTGTTTCCCCTCCGACCTGTGGAAGGCCTTATACCTTTTTGGGCAGGCTGGACCGAGGCGGGTTGTAAATAAATAAATACTCTTCGCTGGTATTCTTGCTAAATCTCCTGATGCATCACCCATGTTTTTTTGCCATTTTAGACATTTAAAAAGCGCATTATCCAAACGTCGACCTACAACTCTTTGGATTTTGGAAAATTGTTCAAGAGGAATGGGTCAAAATACCCCTTCCAATAATGCAAAAGGCATTATTGTCATGGAAATTACGAAGTTGAACGATTGTTAAGAACGACCGTCTAAAAATGTGCGAACAACCTCTATAGTGATCTTGAACAATTCGTTTTCAGCAAAACTCTCCTTCCCTAGGCATATATAGAGAGAAAAGTCCATCCATAGTGAATTAAATATTTAGAATACAGAGGACAACTGAGTGCATGTGCTTAATTTTGAGCCAGAATAGTGTCTGTTAACGTGTTCGGTGGCAGTTATTTTTCATTACAAATTTTTTACAAAGTTCGAGTTTACCCTTCCATGGCAATAAATTTATTGACCAACGATACATAATAGGTACTTCCTTGTTAAAACGGCCACCGAGCTTACTTGGCGACCTTCGGATTTCGCGAAGCTCGTAAGTTCAGTGTTCTAAAGAAGCTACTATGTTCCGGCTCCCGCGTCTAGCGAAATAGTCTCTAGCGTCTAGTCTTTAAAATTAAAAAAATCTGCCCGTTTCCCACTTAGCTTTATTCACACAAAAACGAGTAATATATTTCAAAAACCAATTCGAATTTAAGAACAAAATCAACACGGAAATACGCGAGCAAAAAAGTGACACGACTTATAGGACTGCACGTTTTTATAGAGCTGGAAACGTTTTTGGCAAGATTTTACCAACATCCTGGCAATACATCTCGGTTGCTTGGCGGTTAAATCACGGTGGCCGCTTTAACAAGGAAGTACCCATAAAATAAAATTCAGATTTGATTTCAGATAAAATTCAATGCACTCCAGGAATATCGTGTAGGGTTAATTTCTGAAATCGAAAGATCAATAGCTGAAAATAATATCGTAGGAAAATGAATATATCCTCTTGAGATCCAAAAGTCCAACAATTTCGACCAATTTTCACAAAAATCAAGATTAATGCTCTTTATAAGACAATATAACATTATATATAATTAATTTATTAATATATATTAATTAATAATTAACTAATATAATTAATATATATATATAATTAATGGATGACAGCACGGGACGCATTAGAAGAAAGATTTATTTTCTCCTTTTACACTCGAATTAAGAAATTTGCGACCTCTAATAGGTAATATTTACAGGAAATTTAATCAAACAACTTACATCTTTTGAAAGAAACTATGACTCTTTCGAAACAGAAAGCGCTGTAAACTGTTCATCAACATTTTTTTTGTTAAAAATGCGGTTTACTCGTTTTTTCTGAAAAATGTGTGTTTTTAACAGTTGTATATTTTTCAAACACCCCTACTCTGTTATACTGTATAAACGCATTCCATGCGCATATTATCGTCCATAAACCTTTTAAAAATAAATTGGTGTACTTATCGTTTTCAAAATTCCAAATCTAGCACATTTGGGCGATCTTACTAGGGAAAGGGATGCCAAGCAATGAGTAAAATGAGCACATTTCCGGAGTTCTTTGTTAGGACATGTTATGTAAAATGCAAACACCCCCACCCCCCCACCCCCCATTTTTCACTTCACCCTTATTTTGGTGACATCAACTCTGCCTGGAGCAAGCGCATAGGATTTCGGAATTCGAGACTTTAGAATTTACATATTTTATCGAATATCTCACGAAAATCTGCATGGATTTTCTTACAATTTCGAACATATAATGATTATGCTTGAACTCACATTTTGCAGTGAAGACTCGGTCACCAGAGTATTTAGAGGACCGACCAGAAAGCGATGGAGACAAAAAGGGATTTCGCCTCATCCCGTTTCACAGAAACCTGATAACGACATGAAACCATAATTAATGATTATGTTTGATGTTCATAATATTTGCATGCATTTTTGTGAACATAGCACAAATATTCGGGAAGATATAAAGGTTTCTCTATAAGAATCCCACATTTTTCCTCATGTTTTTTTTCTTATAACTTGCAGAGTTTTACATCAAATTGTGTGAAACTTACAGAATACGTGACGATATCTTAGAGAAGCATGGTATTAGAATTACAAATTAATACTTTAAATATTAAAGGAAATATAAGTATTTTAGTAAGTGATCTTTTACTGCGCATGTGCGAAATGTAGCGTAATTTTACTTTCGTAGTTTAAAAGCGAGATATATAGGGTAACTTACATAAGAATTCCAGTTCAACATCGTTAGTATTCAGAAAGATATCGGCATTGCAAGAGCTGAATTCTTTTATTCTCTAAGAAAAACAAAATGCTGAAGGTTCATGCACAAACTGAAATTTTTAAAACTTGAATCTTCGAATAGTTATCATCGAAATACAATTTAAATTTTGTATTTAATTTATAAGTATACATGAGTACTTAGGATATTCAGCTTTCATAAAATTCAATATTACTGAACGAAGATTCAAGTTTAAAAAATATTAATTTGTGAAGGAACCCTCATCACTTATAATAATTAATTATGGGCGAGTTTTCTGTTTTATTTATTTGCAGTAAAGTAGAACTTCCGTTATATCTACCGACTTCCGTTGTTAATACTTATTCAATGGAAATCTTCAAAATTTCAATAATCTGTTTGAAGATGTTAATTTATCTTTAAAGTATTTTCTAATGTTATGGCTTGTGGATAATTTGAAGATCTTAAATTTCATGTTCCTATTGCTATAGCTCTCAATGATTACTTAAAAAAAGAGCGTAATTCTGTGGAAAGGCTGCCATAATTATTCGTTATCGCTCTTTTTTTGTAACTTCTAAGGCTTGTTTTCCATTTGTTTAGACGTTTTTGGAACTTTTTTAAACGATTTAAATAAAAAGGATTACACGAACTCAAAGAACACAGAATCCAACTCTTTGTGTACTAAAGAAAGACATGTTTCGAACTTGGCGCTTGATACAGTATCTATATGGATTTGGCGATTGCTTAAATCGGAGGGTTACTGGAAAACTGCCTATGAATCTAAAATAAACAAACCAGAAAACTCGTCCATAGGTCAAAGACTGCAATGTAAATAATAATTTTTTAAAATCTACTTTTTAGCATACTAATAAAAGTGTGTTTTTAAAAACCGTCTTTATTAAATGTATCTGCTATATTATCACATTCCATTCTTACCGGCTTTAAAAAAAATCTCAATTTTTTTAGATGATTTGAAGCTTCCAATCAATTGTTAGAAACTAGTTGTTGAGATAAAATTCAGAGCGAAGCTATATAAAAACAGTTTCGAAAAAAATAACCATTTATCATATTATTTTCTGAAAAATGTCTCCTGATTATATAAATGTTTTCTTCCAATCTTTAATTTAAAACAATGTTTTACCTCATTATTTTCAATGAATCATATTTCTCTTTTAAACTGTGAGTGTAATAACATATTTTTTTCAGTGCGTGCAAACAGTTTTGAAGTTTATTAGAACTTCCAGTACACCCTCTATTTAATGCACAGTATTATGTAGGTTATTATTTCCTTGAATTGAGCTTTCTTATTGTGGATCTCTTAAATTATTTCTCATGAAAATGTAAATTCTCTCGCTTTCGCAAGCTTTATCATATTTGTAACGTCAGCATTTTTTTACATATATAATTATAAAAAGCAGAATGTATTTATTATAATACTTTTATTAGAAAGAGTTCAACATACAGACAGGTAAGATTTCGAAAGTACTTGTTACATATGGTTTCACTTCTTAGAAACTTTAGCCTGACTTCAGATTTAAATCGAAATGTTCTTGAAACCGATATGGCACCGTTGAAACCCCGATAGATAAAGCTTCCGTGATTGTATAATATCCTTCCAATTAGCAGATGTTATTTCAATTAATTACAAGTAGGCGATATTTGTTAATTTGATTGTAATTAGCGTCTGTACTGGTTTGTATGCAGTTTATTTAATTTTATTTTCCCTCTTTTAAATACTCCATGACGCAAGAATTTATATGTGGGAGTTGAGTACCTGGATTTTAGAACCAACTATTATTCATTTTATTATTAGCTGATATACCCGGTGTTTCTCGGGATGAAAATATTTTCATATCTTTTATTGGTAAAAAAAGTAACAATTTAGTAAATTCTCACGAAACTCCCACTAAAACTTTCCGCAGGGTTCAGTATCCTCCACCGAGGGGCACCACGAGTATGTGGATGAGAAGTCGCCGGATAAGGGTTTCTCGCTTCCCTGGTAGGCGTAGCAATGGTGCGGCTTGAGTTACCCTATTACGGTGAAGGAACGTACCTCCTTCGGAGGAGTTGGAACGTCGCAGGTGATGACTATTAGGATTCCGACTTCAGTGTCCGAAATATCGTGGCGGCAGTTTTTCAAAAGGCCGTATTCCAAGGCAGAGACGAGCTAACTCGCTTAACGGTTATTCTTCAGTATTTGTGAGCGAAGTACTTATGACATAATAAATGTCAAATTTATCACATATCAAATCAGTTGAATGTCTTGAAATCTTTCTCCCGCGTTTCTTCCCCATTCTAATCTTTAATATCAAAAGTTTTGGAAACTGTTTTAGGTCTTCCTATTTCTTTTGCAATAGACCAGCTATTGATACTTCTGATAAGATAAAAGACTCAATTTTCTCCTTTTCAAATACAGTTAATTTATTTGCAATTGCCATTATAGGCAGTAACGGAGTGTCTATTATGGAGTTCTGCTCGATAAAATGTATCATGCACCTCCACATCTAATTTTGAATAGTCCTTTTAAATATATATACATATATTTGCATTCGAATTAAGAATGTAGTTTAAAGTCAGGGGGGCTTGCAACTAAGATTTGCTATTGGAATAAGTTAAAGAAGTTAGGTTCAAAATTAATTTCTTTTAAAAATATGAGACTTTAAGAAAGTTATATTAAATGGTAAGAAGCATTTTAAATGTAAAAATTGTTTTTCGAAATTAACAGAGTATGTGCTCCATCTTTAAAAATTTGGCGTATCTGAATGCTAGTTGCTTCTGCGATTTCCTATACAATGCAAGGATGTTACAGTGTAGGACTTGAAAACAAAAGTTATTTTTTTAGCACAGGTGAAAGATTTTTAACTTGATTGAATTATAGAAAGATGAAGTAGCAAAATCATCGAAGAGTTCCACCTAAAGGCCTTAACAAATTTCTACGTTTTAGACCCCTATGAGCCCGTGGGCGAAAAACTATTTTTGGAATTCTGTCTGTCTCTGGAACACGAAAACTCAAAAACGCAAGCAGCTAGACAGATGAAATATGGTATACGGTTTTTCAAAAAACCGCTACTTTCTATCGGATTTTCGATGAACTTCGTCTAAGGATTAGCTGTCTGTAGTTTTGTCTTTTCTCGGGTATGTAAATTCCATAACTCAAAACCCCAATAACTTGAATAAATTAAATATGGTATATATATGATCTTGACACCAAAATTTTACAACCGATAGAAAGTTTTCATCTTTATCTGTAAGTGTGTATGAGCACAAGGTAACTAAAAACACAACAAACAAAATAAGTGAAATTTGATGTGTGGTCTTGATACCAAAATAGAAAATTGTAATCAAATTTTGGATTCAATTCGTAAGATGAAGAGGCTTCTCTTCACTGGATTAAAAAGCTAAACACAAAACGTACCATAATGTGAAAGTCGAGGGGAGAACATTTCCGATGATTTCTCTTATACGAAGTACAATTATAGAAAGATCCGTTATCGTCAAAAAATTATATCCCAAGATTATTTCTCTTATACGAAGTACAGTTATAGAAAGATCCGTTATCGTCAAAAAATTATATCCGAAGATTATTTCTCTTATACGAAGTACAGTTATAGAAAGATCCGTTATCGTCAAAAAATTATATCCCAAGATTATAATGTATTTCGATATTTCAGAACCTGCTGAATCCGGAAAATCAAGTTCCGAACTGTCTATCTGTGCGTGTGTGTGTGAACTCGAGGGCCCCCCCCCCCCTCCTGCTACCTTCATGTATAGAATTTGGCTTTTTTTTCCCCTTTGCAATTGATAATTAGCATGCCCTTTTTGCTAACGAAATCCCTCAAAGAGAGTAACCACTTTTCTTAAGCTTTCCGAACACGCTGAAAAGTCCATTTTCGGTAAAGATCTTTTTTTCAAAAATCTCAATTTCTAATTTTTCTCCATTGGATTGCATGTTTACTTGCCTTCATAAAACATATTTGCTTTTGTCTCTAGCTCAGTAACAAAATGTTTTATCAGAGCTGCAGAACATGAAATGGACATTAAATAACCGGAAGTTGGGATTTAAGTGGACAGAATCCTTTCAAAACTTTTTAAACTGCATATTTCAATGGAATGTGTTTTTAGTAAGTTGACAAGGAAGTATTTTGAGCATAAAAATATAATTTAAGCCTGAAGCAAAAGTTAATTATTTTCCATGACATGGTCTGTTAACTGCGTTTCCTATTTGCTCTTTAAGATAACAACTGCAACTTTTTTGAATGTGCGGTATCTATATATTTAAGAATTTGTTATAATGAGTAATAATAAAAATAATTTAATTGTAAATATAAGTTCGAGGAAAATAGGTATTCGAATCGTGTTTCAAACAACTGCAAGTTGAATAATGCTGAAAGCTGTACCCACAGTGAGCGAATCAAACTTGAAATATGATTAAACAACAGATGTTTCTAATTATGACGTAAAAATTTTACTCTTAAATTACAAAACGCTAACGAAGGCTTAAACTTCATTCTGAAGGAAAACATCCCAAAACAAATTCATGTTGAACTCCCCAATCTAATATTTGGAACATTCGTGGCTGTAATACAGTGTAATAACTTTTCAGTTTTTTTTAACTTTCTTTTAAATAAGCAGTTTTGCCCAACTGCCGAATTTCATGTGGCCTTTCAGTACAAAAAGGTTCACCAACCCTGCTTTAAAGCATTATTACATATTTTGAATACCGATGATATTCTTCCTGGTACACAAACAAAAATGTTTTGCTCATCTTGATAAGGGAGACATTACGAAGCTCAACGACGTTCACTATCTTCCATAAAAACTGACAGAAGAAATTTGAATGGTTAAAAAAATAAAAATTTATTAAGAAGAGCAAAATGGTGGCCTAATCTATTAATGTGGCAAATTTTAAGGTTCTGGCATATTATTTTTTTAAAAATATCGAAATTGAAACTGAAAATGTGTTTTCCTCATATCTAGATTTTAAACATAATTTTCTCGTTTCAAACATAAAAACTCAAGGTATGACCAATAGAAGGTTGGTTTGAAATTTTGTGATCAATATCTTTAAATATTTCTTTAGGGAATGTATAAGAATAATTTATATTGTATGAATATTTTTTAATAATCGTCTTTTCTTTCAAAAATGACATTAAAACTTTGCTGGAAATCTTATCAAAACTGTTCGATCCGCTCTAAAATCTTTATATATTAAGAGAAATTTGAAATCTTGGTACAGCCTGTAGTCTAACATATGTAATTTATTTTAGTATTAATTTTATTTGAATAAATATAAAAATTTGATCTCAAACATGTTTGATTTTTTTCAATTTCCACTAAAAAACAGCATAAATATAGTATTTTTGTAAGAACATAATAATTTACATCCTAAACTAATACTCTATTCTTAATCTTTGACAAATTCAAAATTTAAAAAAAATATTATGGTGTCTCTGTATATATATATATTTTAAAAAAAGTGTTTCAAAGTCGTTCTGTTACCCAAAATACGTAATTGCGTTTCGCAATATAATAGTACTATACAAAGAAAAAATTGTGAATTTTCTTTCGTTGTCATACTTGTTTCTTACACATTAAGATACCACTTATAGAGTAGGCACAATAATAATAATACCTATATGTTTCTAAGTCAATTATTCTCGATTGGCAAGTAGATATCTAAATTATCCTTCTTCCAAATGACTGTTTGTAATTTTTGCTTTGTGGATTTCCTAACTTTGATTTTTTCCAGCGATAATTTTGGAAACTATTACTCAAAGGAAAGATATATAAGCCATCTCAAAACTTTAAAAAAAACTCGTATTCAATAATGCCAGATTGACCGGCACTCTATTTTTTCGATTATTTCCACATTTTCTTAAAACTTTATTTTTATTTGTATGTCGTTTACGCAATAAAGAACAAACTCCAAAATACACATTGAGGTATAGCTGCTTTCGCAAAAAATACGATAAAATCTAATTCCATATTTTTACAACCGTGATCACTGCATTGTAAGACGTTATTCAACGTATTAGATTTGGATCAGCTTGGTAGGGCCAACTGCTTTACAGTTTTCAATAGTGCCCCCGATATGTATAAATGGTGGCTGGTTCAGAACTTTTTAACTGCGTCTTATTTTAGCTAGAATAGCTTAGATACAAAAAAATTGTGCTATTATCTTCAAGATGTTGCAGAACTT
The DNA here is from genome assembly GCA_013235015.1 of Araneus ventricosus. Lineage (NCBI taxonomy): Eukaryota > Metazoa > Arthropoda > Arachnida > Araneae > Araneidae > Araneus > Araneus ventricosus. Next base: position 47,562 of record BGPR01004555.1, on the reverse strand, counting down.
ATTTTATTATGGAAGAATGAATACAGAGAGAATCTGTTTATTTGGTGTTTCCTGATAACGGTGTAGTTATTTTTTGATTTTGGTGTTGGTTACCCTGAGCAACTATGCATTCTTATCATTAAATGTGGATTACAGGCCTCATTTTGCTACCTTCTCCAGTGCCTTCGTCGCTGCACTTCTTCGGAACTTGAGAAATGTTGCCCTTTAAGTAAATTTTATCCCCTTAAGCTTCAACCGAAGAAAAAGCCACATGGGGTGAGATTAATGGAAGAAGTTGGTTGTGTGAGTACTAGAATGCGATGTTTTGACAGGAAATTTAGCGCCAAGCGGGTACTGTGAGTCGGCGCATCATCGTGATGGGGCACCCGCAGCTTGACCTTCCTTGCAAAGAGAAATTTTGAATGCCTATAATCACGAGCTACACGCATGCGCAGTACGAACTCGAATTGGATGAAACCTGTTCTGACTAGTCTGTCGCATGATAATTTTCGGTTGTTCTGCAGGAAACTTCATAATTCATTTACATTTGGTATATATTTTTAAAAATTCTGGAACTTTTGAACGTGGAAGTATTTAATATTTTCCCTTGGCGGCGTGGCAACACTAGTACAATTAAAATCATTAGCTAAAAATATGTACAATATTTCCGTTAGTCTTGAGTCACGACACACAGATAAATAAATACTACAGTAAATGAATCATCAGTCTCAAGAAAGGAACGAATCCAAAAACTGTTTCCTGAGAGAAAAAACAAAAAAATAGTTACTTTCTTAGATTCTTTACTTCAGTGGTTTACTTAATGATTTTCCTCCTTTTTATCAACTGACAATGAGAGACTAACGATGAGCGATATAATAACACTCGTTTAGTGCAAAGAAAAGAAGAAAAAAGAATATAAAAACATATATACGGATATATACATATGTTTAAGTCAATGTGATTCACCGGTTAGTATGAATATTTACCGCTAAAAGAGATGAATCGATTTATCACATTAGCCAGTTAGTATGAAAATTTACCGGTAGAAGTGATGAATCTCTCTCTCTCTCTCTCTCTCTATATATATATATATATATATATATATATATATATATATATATTGTCGATCTTGCATTGAATGGTAACTATTCCTACTAACAAACCGATTAACGGCAACATATATATATATAGAGAGAGAGATTCAAATACAGAAATCAAGATAAAAGACATTTATATACAAAAAGAGCATCTAATGCATATTATTTAGTATTTCATTAACCTTTAGATTATTACATAATCATTTATCAGCATGTATTGTTTTCACTAACCTGCTTCTATCGTTACGATAATAGTGCCATAATGCATTTATAGTATATAGTTAGAGGGGAAAAACTTTGCATTACTCATACATATTATTCTCTATATATTATTCATTATCCTACAGATTAAAATTATAATGCATTTTTCTTTTTGTAGTATCATATTATTAAATCTCTGATTTTCCACAGCAGTACTACCACGTCAAGAATGTCCAGATTCCAGGTAATCAAGGGAATACCTTTTCCAAATGTTCCTTGGTTTAAAAAAGAAAACATTGAGGGGACACTTGAGTATATGCCGAAAGATGACGACATCATTATTGCATCCTATCCCAAGACTGGAACAACTTGGCTCCAGTACATCGTGCTACAGATAATTTCCAAAGGAGAGTGTCTCCCGTCCTTCAACGACGTTCTCGACAGAGTTGCGCCATTCATGGAAATGACGGGACCTGAAGTCATCGACAGTTTGAAAGGTTTGAGAACATACAAGAATCATTATCCATACAACGTTGTGAAAAAGAATCCGAAATCCAAGGTCCTCTACATCTACAGGAATCCTGAAGACACATTCGGGAGTATCTTCCACTTCCTGGAAAATGCACTTGAGGCAAAATTGAATTTGGAAGAATTTTTTGAAGGATTTCTTACTGGAGACATAGAATATGGCAGCTATTTCGAACACGTTTTGTCATATTTTAATCATAAAGATGATGATAATTTGCTGCTTGTATCGTACGAGAAACTTCACGCTAATCCAAAGGAAGCAATCCTGAGGATTGCTAAATTTCTTGGTGAAAAATATTATCTGGATCTTTCTACTGACGAATCACTTTTGAATAAGATTGTGAAGAACACCAGCTTTGATCACCTGAAGAAGAACATCAAATTCGAGCTCCCACATAACAATCCTGAAGGTAGTTCCGAAAAATCGACAAATTCTATCAATTTATTCAGAAAGGGAGTTGTTGGCGATGGGAAGAATTTGTTGTCGGCAGAACAAATGATGCGGTTACGGAAGAAGTTGTCTGAGGTTATGAAAGGTACTGAGGTACTTAAAGAATGGATTAAAGAATAGAACAATTTTTATTGCATTATTTTGGCATTATTTGCTTAATATATACGTCAAACTTAAATATGCACATTTCTAAGGAATGAATTGTATGCATTTTATTAAATTAAATACCTGCAGAAGAATGAATGTTGTATTGTAAAATGTCATTCGTCTCATTGATGACCGTCTTACAAACATTTCTTTATAATTAAATGAAGGAATAGGCACACACAGATTTAAAATTAAATTCTTTTTCTCACTTATTACAAAAAATAAAATCAGTCAGAATTAAGTATTTTATATCGTAAAAAAATTTCTATCCTCTAATTTCATGAGAGTTGGAACTATGAGAGAAAAAAAAGCAGATCAGAACCCAACTGGTGAGATTTTTTCAATGATATGTCACATACATATGTTCAAAAAAACTCAAAATTAGGTGTTGAAAATAACTTTACGACCCATAACTTTTAAGCAATAGCAGCTACTGATTATTTCAAATGGAATTTACTTCGGAAAGGGGGTGACAGGCAATGAGTAAGATGAGCTCATTTCCGAAGTTCTTTGTATGGTCACGCTAACTAAAATGCAAACATCTCCCCCTCCATTTTTCACTTCATCCCTATTTTGGTAAAATCAACTCCGCCTGGCGCATGCTCAAAAGCGCGGAGGGTTTCGGCATCCGAGAATCATTAGTATCGTAAAACTATCAATACAAATTTCTTTGTTATGAAGAAGCAATAATTTGAATTATCTTTCTGTCTTCAATCGAAAAGCAGTTATAGGGCTATAAAAATTTTAACATCCCACTACCACCATTTCAACCCTCTTTGAACTGGGTGATCCATCTACGAACTCGTTGAGATTTCCGCTTTCCTTACAACATACAAATCGTCGGTTTGGATTGGAGAAATTTGTGGAGAAAATTTCCAGAAATCTTATCATAAGAAACATTGCAATAGGTACAGTCACCGGACAAGAAATTAGTCACCCCTCGAGAAATCATGAAAAGCATCATTTAATACCGTGTAACTCGGTCTCTGTACTTGATAACCGCGTTAATTCGGATAGGAAGCGAGTCCACAATGTTTTTCAGGTCCATCGCATCCAGTTTAAGCCACCTGAGGATTTGATCGCGCAAATCCACCAAATTGCGGGATGCTGATTTCGGCGTCTTACCCGCTGTTCCAACATGTCCCACAGATTTTCTATGGGGTTTAGGTCAGGTGATTTTTGCAGGCCAATCGAGATGCAATAGGGTGTGTGAGTATTCATCAAACCAGTCACATATTCTTACAGCCCGATGAACTGTTCTGTTGTCATCTTGAAAAATAGGGGTAACAAGAGCATACTCATCATACAAATGTTGACTTAAAGGCAACACCTGATCATCCAGAATGTTAAAATAAAAATGCTGGTTCATGTTCGTGGTCACTGCAGTGAGCGGGCCCAAGTCATTATACGATTCATCTGTGCTTGCGCACTAGGGTGACTAATTTTTTGTCCGGTGACTGTAGTATTCCAGTACGGAATGTACATAAAACTGTTACTTTTCCAGCTTATAAGGGTTGGTAGAATTAAATACACATTTCTCTGCTTAAAAAGTGTTCAAATAATAATTGTTACTTATCTCTATTGATTAATTTTTGTAAAAATAAAAATTGATTTTTATCAACGCAATTCAAACGGAATTGAATTAACTTCTTAGGAATAAGAGCCATTCCAAATATCTCCGACAGAAGCTGCTTAATATGTGCAATAAAAATATATACAAATATGCACTTTCTGCTTTTTTTTTTAAATCTACAATTTAAAATGAGAATTTGCTTATATGAATCTTTCATCTGTTTTTCAATAATCACAAATAATGCCTCAAACAAATGAACTTTATTTAAAATAATATAAAAGAGTAAATAAAATTCCACTTTATTAGCTTAAATTTTTAATATTCAGTTTTGTTTTATGAATTTATGACAAATTTATCACTGTCTCAAAAAAATCAAATATATTAATGCTATAATGCTCTGACATTTTCTCCAGATACTCTCAAATACAATCGTCGTATCTAATTATTCAAAGGATTATATTTGGGTTTCATCAAATCATTTTTTATTATTAGTTTAAATATTATTAGATCAAGAAAACACTTAGATTTCAAAATAAGCTTATACACTAGCTACGCTAGAATATTCAGAGGGTATTCGCACATTTTTTTAGACGATTTCGTTTCGCTGTAATAAAAATTCGTTTGCTTGGAAAAAGTTATTTTCATAACAATTGCATTTTTTAAACTATAAAATATAATCTGCCACCTGAAAGTTTTGTTTACATGCAAAATGGCGCTTTTAAAGAAGTGAGGGATAGAAGGCTACGTTTTGGCTCTTTCCGAAGAGCCTTAGGTAATGTTGTTAATAAGAAAAGAAAAAATCGTCCAAGTTTGGTTTCAAGTGGAAAAATTGTCCTAAATACGCATCCAAGGAAAAAAAACGCAGTTCTTCGAATATTTCAAAGGTGAGACCTTTAATGTTAAAAGAAAATCCTTCGAGTCAAAGGTTTGTTGTAAAATAATTAAAATACTCAGTATCAACTGTAAACAAAATTATTAACACTAATTTGAATCCCAAAAAGGACAAAAAATACAATTTTTATCGTCTTTCTCCACGTCATATCGTTGAACGCAGAGCACGCTGCAGAATTCTTTATGAAAAGCATTTTTCCAGACAAAAATGGAAAAAATGTTCTAACAACAGATGAAGCTTGAGTCTATTTACATGACTGCAAGAAAAAAATTCAATTTATTATCATCAAAGAGGAGAAAAAAACTTATAACATGGTTCAAAGAATCTAAAAAAAGTTTTTCTAATGGAATTATGATTGCTGCTGATTTGCCATATAATGGCAAAATAAAAGTAAAGAGAATGGATAAAAATATTAAGATCAAGTCCGCATACTATTAGGAGAATATTTTATCCATAATCTTCAAATATGAAAAACATCTCTTTACCCACAATGCCATCAATCAGTAGAACTGCACTAAAACAAAGTAAGCAGCCGCACATCACAATCCACCGTTAATTTCCTGGAAAAAATAGAATAAGAAAAGGGTATTAAGACTATAACCTTCACTTATATTCCTGGTAAATAGCTCTATATCACCCATGAGTCCTTGCGATTTTGGAATTTTAAAAACCGCATTATCCAAACATCGACCTGCAAACCTTTGTGGGCTTTGAAAAGCTGTTCAAGAGGAATGGGACAAAATATCTCTCCCGATACCACAAAAATCATTATTGTTATGGAAGATTTGATGTAGAAAGATAGTTAAAAACACGGGCTATAAAACTGAACATTTCAAATACAAAAAGATTATGTAAAATAGTTCTTAAAATATCATAAAAATAATCTTAAAAATGTGCGAATACCCTCTGTAGAATATGGATTGAATATCTAAAAAGACAAAATAAACAATAATAGAAGCAATTTATTTGGTGCGTGCAAGTGCTGCACCAATTAATCATTAATTTAACATCATCCAAGAAAAAATTGCGAAGTACAACGATATAAATACGAATTAAGGGAAGTATTAGTTGTGAAAGAGTTAAAAATGCAAAAATAATAACAAACAACGATGAGGAATAAGAATCTGGTGGATGAGTCTTTTTCCTCCACAGAAAACCTATTCTGGTTTTGAATCTGCATGGATGAATGGCCTCTGATGACGTCATCCACCAGATTCTTATTCCTCATTGCTGTTTGTTATTATTTTTGTATTTTTAATTCATTCACAATTAAAACTTCCCTTAATTCGTATTTATATCTCTGTAGAATATAACATTTGCCTATATTCTAACTAAAAATTAATTTATTATAAAATGATATAACAAATTTCCTTTTTTAAAAACAGCTGAGAAAAATTTTAAAGCAATTAATGTCTAAAATCTTTATCCTTTATCAAAATTAGATATTAGAAAGAATAACTTTGTTTAACTCAGAGATTTCATAAGAAGTACATGGACAATTGCAATAAAAAATGGCGATAATACAGAAAAAGACGAATAATATTTGCCGCCAGGCCTGGGTTCACAACTCCTTCGCAATCCTGGAAACACAACATGCGAAGCCACACAACTGCTGAAATGCTACTCAGAGCTGTCTTATCCATTGGGCTGTAGCCCAGGGGCGCCTAAAATTTACTGCAGAGATTTTATTTTAAATTTGAACAAAAAATATTTTATGATCATAATTTTAAATATGTTAAAAGTGAAAACATAATTAGAGTTTGTAATTAGATAGTCATCGATTGTTAATATTAATAAGCATGTATATTAGTTCAGACAACATTCATAGAGAGACAATCACTGAAAAAATCCTAAGCTATGCGTGTAATCGATGTTACCTACCATATCAAGGATAAAATTACCTAAATAGCATATAGTAGAGCATCAGAATTCGTTCTTTAATCACACTATATAGCCCTATATTAAAGAATATTATGTGTTTTACAGGGTGTACACAAATGAGGTGACTCATTTCAAAAATTATTAAAAAAACTAAAAATGTTGGAACTAAGCATTTTTTTAATGAGAGCACATCTTAAAAAGTTTTTTTCAGAAAGGTAACATGCCATTTCGGTGGTCTAGGGGGTCGTAAATTACTGGAAATCAAACATTTGTTTAGAGCCATTATCTGAGAAAATATTAAAACTGGAAGAAAAATAAAAGCATTTATTTGTAGGGAATTTTACGCTATTTTAATTTGTTAATTCACATGTAGTGTGAAAACCGAAGAGTTTTCGTGATATTCAAGAAAAACTAAAAAAAGAAACCAGAAAACACCCATCGGCTTCTGCTCAACGGTAGCCATTGCGTAATGAATTTTTTCGCTGTAACAAATTTAGAACGGCGTAACGCCTCGTTACCTATCTGGGAAAAAATTGAGATGCGCTCTTATTTTTAAAAAAGGTAGTTCCACCATTTTTAGTTTTTTTTGTATTAATTTTTGAAACGAGTCACTTCATTTGGGTACACCCTGTATTACAACCTGCAAAGTATAGTGAGATTATTTTACATACAATAATACGTTTATATTCTGAGTATATATAACTCAAATTCTTATTTGAGATTTCTAGTTTCATCGGGGGTCCAATTCTTTGTTAAGAATCTGAAGGGGCGCCAAATTACTCTAGCCTAGGGCGCTCAAATCTATTAAGACAGCCCTGACGCTATTTACGCCTAATAAACACCAGCAGAGATATTCATCATTGTCTGTGCGGATGTTACTGATGATTGGCTGTTAAGACATTTACTTTTAACTTAACGTCAAAAGGATGTTCTGAACCCTGTGTGTCTCAGGAAGGTATGCAATCCTGTTTGCTGCAGAATGTTTCCCTCTTGCACTCCAAATAAGAAGTTTGCCATATCTCGCAGGTAAAATATATAGCAAATGAAATGGAATAACATACATCTGGTACGCGTACCTTTGGGGGTACGCGGAGAACCTGTGTTGCAATGGCGGAAAGCATAAAACATAAGGGATTAAAATAAAAATTTGTTTTCACAAGTTCGTTTGCAGTGAAAGAAGAGTACCAAGAACTCTTTTGTTAAAGCAATAAAATATATAACACCTTTCACGAACGCAGAACTTGTCGAAAAGAACTACTCGTCTTAAGAGCATCTTAAAAACAAATATCCCATTAACCTTGAGCAGCTCCAGACATGAGATTATCGTTTAGCAACGGATTCGGAAACCCTCCGCGCTTTTGCGCATACGCCGGGCTGAGTTACTTTCATCAAAAAAGGGGGAAAGCGAAGAATGGAAGGGTGATGTTTACATTTTACTGAGCGTGATCTAGTAAAGAACTCCGGAAATGCGTTCATATGACTCAATGCCTGACACCCCTTTCTGGTGTAAAATCGTCCAAAAGTGGTAGTCTCGGAATCCGTTGCTGAACAGTATATCTGTCTTCATTTGAACCTAATTTTATAAAACTCAGCTCCATGAAACAAGTCAAAAGATTGAACTGAAAATGTCTTACATTTGAACAGTTGATATGACGATGAGCAATTCCTAGCTTACATTATAAATTAATGCAAAAAAATGGGGGGTTTTTTTGTTACGGCGTGGATCTAATACTGTTATAAAAAGTGGGTTAAATGTAATATCAAAAGTAAATCCTACAAATGTTCAAAACTTTACTCAAGTTGTTTCACTCTTAAAACAAACCTAAATCCTGAAGATTATTAATCAAAACCTTTTTGAACGAAGGGATGGCTGGGGAGGAGGAGTCATGATTGTAAGGGGTACTCAAAAATTAAAAGACTAATTAAGGGGTAAGGGAAAAAATAAAGTTTGGGAACCCTGTATTAAAAGATTTCTTTAAGTCTGTTAAAGAAAATAGCATCTGTTTTTTTCGAAATATAAGATAATTGTTAACAGTTTATTAACATTTTTTTCTGAAAAACAGTTATTTCAACGCTTTATAAATACATACCGTATACACATTGTTTCCCAAAACATTATCCATAAACTTTTCATATATAAACTGGTGTTATCACTCACTAATTACCAATTGATAACTTTTTGGTAAAACAAAAGATACCAAAGTGAAATAACATTAAATATGGGGAAAATTGAGATAACTCAAGGAAAATGTTTACAAATAGGTGGGTTTATTTCCATTTCTCTTTTGATAAATTACCTTCACAAAAATTCCATGTCACAAAAACATTTTTAATGCAGTTTTTATTTGTTTAGTAATGAATAGTTTTAGTTTTCCACTTCCCATTCGTCATTCGTGCTGGCACTCTTTTCAAAATTCTGTTGTAAAGTTAGTTAAATCACTAAAAGTCAATTAGGATAATTATTTGTTGAATTCTAAGTTGTAAAGTTTAGTTGAGTCACTGAATGTCAATTAGAATATTTAATTGTTAAATGCTAAAAAGGAGTGAAAGTTAAACTGTATTATTGTAAAGTTCAAATTGAATTATGTAAAGCTTAATTGAAATATTTTTATTTATAAAATTCAAATTGACTGTTGGAATTCTAGAAGTCTGATATGCAGCCATGTTGTTATATAAATTAATTATTTCTCTTATCTGTTTTTATTGTTAATTCTTCTTCTATAATTTTTTTTTCATTTTTATTCATCCAAAATCAATTATCTTATTCTTTTATTATTCAAAAAAAAATTATTATTTAGGAAAATTTTTTAATTCGGTTTAAGTAAAAGTTCAGAAAGGATAGGCCTCAAAACAGAGTGCAATGAACCTTTGCAGCAGAATAGAATTCCCGCCTTTAAGCCTAGTTCGCCTCCCACCTTGCAAAGCTTAAGAAAAACACATGGCCCGAGATATTTTCCTCTCCACTTTTAAAAAACAGCCGTGGGTGTCCTTTTTAGAAATTATCGGTAAAATTCTGATTCACACGCATTCTCTGCAGCTGCACTCAGTAGTTGAGAAACCTTTGACCTTTTTGGGGCTCTGTTTAATTCTGGATTTCCAAACAAACTTGAGAGACATTCCTTCCCTTTGAGGTAAAAACACCGCATTGAGAAAAATTAATTTTGGAATCCTTTTCGGTTCTAATCCAGACAGAATTATGGGATGTTTCTACCCAAAAATTGCAGTCCAGAAATCCCTTCTGAAATTTATGACGCGAGGGAGCACATGTTACTATTTCGACCCTTGACCCTGTGCGATTCGGAGCAGGAGCCCTGTTCAATATCTTGTCAACACTTCTTAAATTTTTTTTTTCGTTAGAGAAAGTCAGAATCTGTATACCACGTGGTTTTGGGGGCGGAATTAATTCTAAGGGGTTGCTTGATTTTGAAAACTTTTAACCAATGAGGACTTAATAAGTTGGCTACTTGGCGTAAAGGCATCGCCAATAAAAATTTAAAAAAGGGTGTTTGGGGGTTCTTTAGACACAGACAGACACAGGCAGACGGGCAGGCGTGAAGACGAGGGCAGACACATGCGCAGACGAGAACTCCTTTTCCAATTTTGACTAAAAGGTGAGGGGCCAGGACTTGAAAATAAAAAGGAGTCGAATTCTTAAAGAGTCTGACATGGAGAGGAAGATAAAAGACTCTTAGTAAAAGGAGATGAGAGAAACACGAAATTTGCATCCCCGTCATCGCTGTGGGATTTATTTCGAACTGTCGATCCAAGATGTAAGAGGATTTCGTTTGGTGCTGATTGACGAGGAGGCAGAAGCAGCGTGTAATAGAGAGTTAGAAGGGGTTTTTCCCTTGTGATCAGAGTTTGGCGTGCGAATGTCCAAATAAATACGGATTCATTTCTTGCCGAACGATTGACATCCAAGAGTATTATGGAAATGTCCTGGCGTGCGAAGGGCCTTGAATGCGGCGATACCAAGCAGAAAAAATATCCCTGTATCAGCACTATGGTTTCAGTGCGAACTGATTTAATAAACCCACTGCATGGGTCGATTAGTGTCAACATCCCATGAATTCTTCTCGAAGAAGGCTCCATTTCCCTGCTAGCCTACGATTGATGGAAATGACTCCGTATATCCGCCAGCGACCATTATAGTAAACTTTTCTGTGGCCGAATCAGATATTCGATGTACCCAGCAGCGGCCTTCCTAAAACGCTGATCTTTCCAGCCATTGACAGTTTCGGTAAAAAATAATCCTGCAGACACCACCAATATATGACCTACCCAACCCAAAAACTTTCAGGCATGGCGGGAAGATTTCTTGTAGAGATGTCAAGATCAAGGTTTCCAGCGGTCATCCTAAAAACCAAGATAAGTGCCACTTAATCCTCTTTTTTATATTTTGTGAAACTAAATTAAACTTAACAAAAAAAATGTAATGAAGTAAATTTTAAAACATCAAATAATTTGATTCGCGGGAAATGTAACGGTAAATTATAAACTTCAGATATTTAAATTCGTAACAACTGTAAATTTTGATTTAGACAACACAATTTCATTAATTTTAAGATGTTCAAGAATTGTGATGAGGATGAGAATACTTAATTTAAAAATGAAATATCTTATTGGATATTTATGATGAAATAAGAATTAAAAGGTTATAGTCAAGACTGTATATTATATGCTGTTTTGAATTTGTAAGTATATTGATTGTCTAAGCAAATCCATAGAAGTTTTGTTATAATTTTCATATATAGAACATCTAAGTTATTTATAAAGTGTTATTCCTTTTTGAAATGATCTGACATCAGTAATTATGCATCCTTGCTACAAATAATCAAATGCATGTTGTTTAAAGGTAGTGGTAACATTTGTTTCCATATGAAGAATTTAGTTGTTATAATGAAATGAGTTATGTATGTTTGGTAAAAATATATGTAATTGGCTGAGTAAAATTTTAACATTATAGGGAGATATTTCTATTAATTTAAAATAACAATTAAAAATTTAAATTAGAGATGGCCACTCATATAATCCTAGAATGATAAGTTTAATATTTAAAAATTTTGAATAGGCTGTAGGGTAGAATTTGGAATCATTAATGAACAAGTGATTTAAAAGTTTGCTTGAAAAAGGGTCGACCCTAATACTGATAACTTATTTTAAAGATTGTTATGGATGTCAAGTTTTAAAAATTCTTGTATGTGTGTCAATAATATATGTGTATTTATGTGAAAAAGGTAACTTAATAAATTAATTAGGTTTAAAATTTGGCTTTGTTTTCCTTGTCAATATGTAAGCACTGAGAAAGAAAGTATTAAGTGTCAGGGTTATTGCGGGTCTTAGACTTTTTCTAAAATTTAACACAACGCCTTGGGTTAATCACTTTTCTAATTTATACTTTGGTAAATATGGATGTTATTAAAGGATATTTGAGATAGAAGTTAAGTTGAAAATGCATCTTATGCCTGTTGCTAAAATTTCATTAAGTGGTGATATTGAACGGTAGATGTGAATTTGTTTGATATTAATTGATGTTAGGGTTATGTGATTTTAGGATTACTGATTTGTATGATGTTCATCGTGAAATTAAATAGCAGTAAATTTTGAACTAATTAAGCAACAGGTGTAATAACATTCTAAACTACTGAAACTTCTAGTTTTTGTGTGAGTAAATGATATAATAGAGATTCTTAAAATCCTTAATCTATTGATTTGTTTAGTAATACTTGAATGCTTTTGGATCAATCAAAGGATCTCTGGAAATTTTTAATTTGGTTATGCTTTTGCAATTTGAGGAATTGTGAATTACTTTTTTGAGACACTGTAGTGGAGTATATGATTTTGGATATAGTGTAGATGTAAACAAACAATCTATTGATTCTTCTAAAACAGTAAACAAGGGTCAAAATCAAAAGAAACATCTTCACAATAATACACCTCTCAATTTTTTAGATGAATTAACACTGTTATTCAATTGTTAGAATCTCAATGCTTAGATCGAAACGAGTTTCTTAAAATTTAGTCGTTTATTAAATCTGAGATATATCTAAAATATTCTCTTCTTATTTATTATTCAAAATTTTTCCCGTCATTATTTTTAATGAAGACAGCACTTTCTTTTAATACTGTTAGTGTAATAATATATATTTCTTGTGCGTGCAAACATTTTTGGAGTTTCTTAAAAGTTCTAGTACACCCTCCACTTAACTATTCTCTATTATACTCTCTCTCTCTCTCTCTGTTATTACTCTAGTCCAGTGGTGTCGAAACTATGACTATGGTCAGACACTGACACACGAAGGCTTTTAAAACAACCCAAGTGTTGATTTTTATAAACTTATTTTTTATATAAAAAAGAGAACAGATAATCAAAAATATTTTTATAAATTAAAAATGTAAATATTTAATGTAGAATTCATAAAAAATATAGAGAGAGAGTGGATGTTGGCTAACTGATTTTCTATCGTATCACGTCACCAGTGTTATGACTCATGAAAGTCGGTCGTAAATTTCACTTGCAAAAGTAAAAGTTGTAAAACAAAAAAGAGACGTAATTTTTCTTAGAGGAATTGAAAAGTGAGAATAAAAAAAATCAAACGTCAAGTATTTCTATTAAAAAATTTTCGGTGTTTCCAAATTATTGGTACCCTTTTCACTTCACCTCCTCCCCCTTTTCAAGGGTGCCACTGACTTACTGACCCACTGGCTAGTATTAAAAAAATAATGAACAAAATGTTGAACCCATTGCTCAGAAAGGTTCGTCATCACTGCTCTGTACTATTGGGTAGTTTATCCCTTCCTTGAAATGAGCGTTATTAATTTAATTAAATCTTAATTTAAATCTCTTTAATTAATTCTCACGAAAAGTAAAATTTCGAACCTCGATATCAACTTTATTATTTTTGTGAAGTCAGCTTTTGTTACATTTACTTATATAATTAAAAGAGCAGAATGCATTTATTATTATCTCTTTGCTTAAAGGCATTTAAGAAGAGTTCAGCAAACAAAAAGGCAAGACTTAAAATGTATTCGTTTCATATATTTTCAATTCCGATAAACTTATTGACTTTAGATTTGGATCAAAATGTTTTTGGAACAGATAAGACATCGCTCAAAATTCTACAAGTAATGCTTCCGTGATTATATAATTAAAAGTAATCATGACAGCAACATTTCCAAATGGTAAACGTTAATTCGACTAATATGTTTCCATTTAGGCTTCACTGGATGATTAGGCAGGAATTAATATATTTATCGGTTTGTATGCAGTTAGTTTAGTTTTATTTTCCCCCTTTTTGTTAAACTCAATGGAAATGGAATGGGATGGAATTTCCGTGGAACTTGTTAATTCGAACTAACGGGAACACAATAAAAGTTAGATCATTTATATAAGTTTTAAGGAATAATTCATAATTAATGAATAAAGTAATTTTAAAAAATAAACTGATAATAATAATAAATTTAAAAATTAAAAAGAATTTGAATAAATAAATAAGTAATTATAATTAACACACAATATATAGCTATTTGAATACAGCATTTGTACAATAAAACTTCACAACAACATCACATAAAACAGTACAATTCACATCTAGTGGACTCAAAGTTTTTTCTTTTAAATGTGAGACATTTTTTATTGTTTTTTTATCTCTTTTTATCTCTTTGTACAACACCTTTCCGAGTGAATGAAGGGCTCTAGAAGAATATTTACTTACAGTCTTTGAGAAAAAGAAATATAGGCGTAAACAATTCAAATATAAAAACAATGCTATACGATTTTTCTAGTTTTGATTGCAAATGAATGAATGAGAATCATAGGTGATATTTTAACATTATATTAGTACGAAATTCAAGAAACAGGAGAAAATTTCGAATCACCGACGAATTCAAACTAAAAGACATTCGAATCAGTAAATTTCACTTTATGTGTGTGGCCTCTTTGCCCTAGTGGTACCGTTTCGCCCTCAGAACCGGAAGGTTCCAGGTTCGAAACCCGTTTCCACTCAAGACCCGCTGTGCATTCTGCCCGTTGCAAAATAAATCACACGTTGTGGCCAAGCGTCATGTGGAAGTTTGGAAAGAAGGTACAAAATTACGAGTGTCAGTCCAAAATAGTTCTTGGTTTGTTGTTTCAAAACGAGACGTTAATAAAACTAAGCCAAACGAATCCACTTTATCTATTTGTGGGAGATGAGTGGCCGGTTCTGGTGCACTTTTAGGACGCTTCTATTTTTCATTTTTTTAAATTCATTATTGTTAAGGAAGGTATTAATTTCCGAATATATCCTGACTTATTTTTCCCTGTGATATTCGGCATTATTTGTTTATTAAAATGTTACGTTCAGACATAAAAAAAATGATTTTTGTTTTTTCTTAGTAGGACTTCTCTATTTAGGCACTTGCTGATAAGTAACTTAGTATAAAACATTTTTATTATGAAAAAATCCTTTTCATCATTCAGACAGAAAAAAAATTTATTTTTGTATTTTCATAGTATGGACTTCTCTATTTAGGCACTTGCTGATTAGTAGCTTAGTATAAAACATTTTTATTATGAAGAAATCCTTTTCATCATTTTAAACGGAATTGAACTAATTGGAAAAGCATGCATTGATTGCTTCCTGAAAGCGTGAATTCGGGAGGATGAGAATAGTTACAGGGTTGTAGAATTGTATAGATCAGTTTTTTCAGATATTAGTCCTTTTATGATACTTGATTTACTATTTTTATTGATATTCGGTATTTCGAGAAAAAGTTCTTAAAGTACAGACCATTACTTTTATAATTATTTTATCACATTAATAATTAAGTTAGGAAGACAATTTCTTTGAAATAAACGAGTAAAACTATTCATTTACTGCTAAGAGTGCAATAAAAGAATTTCATTGACGCTTTATTTCTTTCACTACTAAGATTGTAGTAAAAGAACTAAAGCCCCAAATGAAACAAAAACCACATGAATTAAAATTAATTAATATCTTGATATATCGGGAAATAACGATTCATCCAAGATGATAGATGAAGAAAATAATAAAATGACAACATTTCTAACACCATTCTGGAAGTATGTAAGGGTCGTTTGTATTTTAATCTGTTTACTGAAATGAACTCATTAACTAAAACGTTTAACATAAAAAATATAATTTAGGAAATCTAATTTGAGTGAACATGATTGATTAGTTTAATTTATCTATATTAACATTATCTATATAACATCTAATGTTATTTAAAGACGGATTTGTGAAGTGCTGTCATATGACCAGGACAACATCTGAGCTGGCACCGCACCAGCTGGAAGACGCTTAAGCATCGACATCAGATTTAGTTTTCACCAGACCACACACTCTGTGAATATTCGGCAGAATAGGATTTGTAACTTGGAACTCTCCGTTCCCGAAGCCGAAACCTTACCATCCAGCCACCGCGGAACCACAATAAAGAAAAATAGAAATTGAAAAAAACTGAAGTGTTTTAGTGTTTTACAACGATTACATGGATGACCTCAACGTAATAAAACTTTCTATTTTGACATTATTATATTCCAATTTTGTTTCTGCTATATTCTGCTTTTAAAGTTGATAACAATAGAATTATAGCGCATTTGTTATGTAGTTCATGTTCTTTGAGTTATATAATGTTCATAGCAAAGCACTTTTGTAAAAGATTCAGTTTGTTATGAAATTCAGTATTATTTTGAAAAGTACCAACCTATGCAATCACTAGAACTAATGTTTTGACATGACTCGACCGTTTTATCAGGAAAATAAAAACGAATTTACACTTCTCGAGAATTTCGCAATGCGTTTATTTTCCAAGTCATTTATTTTTAACTACGGTTTCTCTCTTTTTATCATGATTTATTCATGCATTTAAACTGAAACAGAGTCTGAAAAATCACTTGGCACTAACATGCAGGTCACACAAATTATCCGTACTTAGATAAATAGTTCTTATAAGAAGATTGGTTGCTGAGCATACACGCATAGAGTTTGAAATATTGTGATCATGTGAGCGAAGTTAGATCGTGCAGTGCCGTTTGTAGTAATTATGATCTCACGGCAAACGGTATGCACCAAGGTGAAACTAGCATTCATCCGTTTTCTCTTGTAGGAACTTGTTAAAGGAGCCGAAATTGAGGCCTGGTGCACATATCCGATTTGTGTCGAATAAATCATTATCGTCTAAATATCGGAGAAGCGGCTGAAGTACACTGACAGCAATTGGTTAGTACAGATATAATTCTCGAGATTCTGCGGTTTCGAACAAGTAATTAGGGGCACATTTGCTCTGCATTTTTCCCAGAGGCTGGAGGGAAATCGAAGGCATGTGCCAATTGCGCTATCAATGTACTTCACGCCGCTAATAGCTTCTCCGACATTTTGCCACAAACGACTTGTCCGACAAAAAATTGGATGTGTGCATCGGGCGTAAAGCCGGCCACACATTGATGCGCAGCTGACGCAGGCAGGGCAGCTCAGTTTCTGTGACACAACTTTTTCCTACATTTCTCGATACTAATCATCGCAAACTGCCACGCAAGACAGGACAGGACAGTATTGCGCGGAACTTGGCCTGCCCGAAACTTGTAAAATGGACGCAGAAAATAAATGACAGGTTCTTTCTCGTGTCGCTTGTTTGTGAGAATATTTTAAAAAATCATAGGTAAACGGATTGGATCTGAGCTTAACTACTCAATAATTTAAAATGTCGGGCATGTGCTAAGCTAATATGATAACTACATTTTGAATAAGTATTTAGAAATACAATAAAAGTTGGATAATTTGAATTCGACGGTAATTCGAATTTTTTCTCAGACCCCTTGAATTTTATATTAACATAATGCTAAAATTGTTTTATGTATTTAAATCCCTACTTTATATCCTCAGAGATCGCAAGTGAATAAATTTTTTCAGACTTTTAATACATTCGAGGCTTTACTGCTGCACGATATTATTACGAACATGGAAAGTTGCTTTCCAGCGATGTTAGTCTTATGGCTGGGAAGAGAGTCCCACAGGGGTATGTATGGATATACCGGGAGAATGGAGACACTGATCCCCGACCTTGGCGACAAACTTGGCGTCTTTGGAGACGAAATGTGGGATCTCAAAAGTACTGGAATTTTCTTGATATCTCTAATAGGAGCCGAGATCCGGATTTATCCAGATGATTCCACGTGACGCCACGGCCTGTCGGGGATTCTATAAAAGGGCCGCCCTCGTATCACAGAACGATCGTGTGTGTTGGTAGACTTTGAACGTGTTGATCGACTGGGATCGCCTTTGGGGTGCGAACATCTTAGGAACTCTCTTTGGAGTTTTATCCGCTGTGCGAGCTAGCAATCTGTTAGACACCGAGCTGTGTTAAAAGTGCTGTTACTGTTTTTATAAGTGAATTGCTGGCAGTTTGTATTGCTAATCTGTGCAAGTGCTGTTTTTCCTGTTACCTGCGCTTCGTTTTTTCCGGAATATTCGAGAATAAAGTGTCCTTCTCCATTATCCTGCTTGTTGGACTGTTTTCACCGTACACACACAGGACGAATTTCGTAACAATATAGAGAATCAGAGAGGCGATTAAAAATTTCTCACTTTAAAAAAATTAATTTGAACATGGTATTTGTGAATTGTATTTACATAGTGTATTACAAGTTTTATTGTACTGTAATTGTATTCAAAATGCTGTATACTGTTCTTTTATAAAAATTACTTATCTATTTAATGAAACTAGTATTTTTAAAATTGATGCCATTTAATTATAATTATTACCCTTTTATTTATTAAAATTTCTTATTGTTCATTTTTAATTGTTTATCATTTATCAAAACTGTTAAATATTAAAAATAAATTTCTATTCTCATTTTTGGTTTAAAAATTGTCGTTTCGTCTAGCTGTATTCATTTTTGGAACGAGTTTTTCTTAATACGAAATTTTGGATAAATCGAATTTTTATTGCGGTTCAACCATTTTCGAATTATCCAAGTTCCACTGAGTTCTCAAATCGGTCATTGGAGAATTTTCTTGTCAGTGTTAATTCTGTAGAAGTAAGCTGCTGGCTCCAAAAGCAAAATTTTTCTTCACTTAAAAAAAAAAAACATTTGTATGCGTCTTGACAATATTTTACCATTTTGAGTTCTCGGCGTTTTTCATTGATCCAAAACAGAATATGCACTTTTAAAATTTGGCATGTGCGTGCAAACCCTAAATCCACAATAATAATTGTGCATAACTAGAAGTCACAAGCAACCAATTCTAATTTCTACTGATTTATTTTAACGTTCACTGTTCTTTTACAAGAGTTACCGAATAAAAGATACCTTGATTTTTAAACTGATTGCATTCAAAATATATAATCATAGAAATCGTTAGATGCGAAAGGAAAAATTTAATAACTTCCTTTCGGTTAACAGTTGTTGAGTTTCATATCCACGGAATTCTATTTTATAGGAAATACCAGGGGTAGAGAACCTGCGGCCTTTTTGAATTTCTTACGGGGCCTTACAAGTTATTTACAATTTGCATTAAAATAATATACTTGTCTGTAATATAATTATAATTATAGAACAATAACCTTTAAGATTCTGCTCTTGCGGCCTTTTGCCCAACTGCCGAAGTTTAATTAAGCCTTTCAGTGCAAAAAGGCTCTCCACCACTGAGATATACTAAATCAGTTTCCTTGAAGGGAATACGAGGATGGGAGGTGAGAGCGGTATTCTCGCCCAATCTGAAGCTGTGTAGGAAACACTTGTATACACGTACCGCCCTCTCCATGACAGAGCCGATTTTGCGATGTGCGAAATAAAGCAAAAGCGAATCTCATAACATAGCGTCTTTACATCGTTCATTAATTAAGAAAATGTTTGATTATGGTTTTAAGCTTTCGTATGTCGCTTCCAAAATACATGACACATTGAGACACATGCAGAAATGACATTGGCACTGAAACACCATATTCATTAACATACTAGTGCAGTATTCAAATGATTAAATATTTTCAAGGAAATGTTAAGGAACTATTTTTAAGAACAGGAATGGAATATTGATAAAGTATTTGTATTTATAAATTAGAAGGCGAAAACGCAGTTTTAGATAATCTAGTTTTTATCTAGAATGAACTTTGACTAAGTTTTCTATGATACTATCCTTCACTAATGATGTTACATTGGTTAGAAACATATTAAGAATTTTTCCAGAATTCACTCACGGCACTGTTTAAAAATGAATAATCAGATATGTAGATCTTTCTGTACAACTGTTGAGGATAAACGGGTATATAAAGACAAATGAATGGGTAGTGAGAATTCTTTTTTAGCATCAGGTTTCACTATTAAGAAAGCAAAGGTTGAGGGAGGGGGAAGAAAAATGAACTAAAACAATCTTCAGTGAAAACTGAAAATGAATAAAAAATCCTCAGTGAAAACTGTCCCCTAATTTAAACTACCTAATTAATTCAAATACTGAAAAGGGCGCTTATATTATCAGCAAAAGTTTTGGAAACTGGAGTTATATCGTCAGAAACATTTAATCTTTTGTCAAAGAATGACTTATTTAGGATTCATAAAGCCAGAAGATACTGAAAAATGATGTGAATTAAACACGAGCATGGAATAATATTTAATAAATCCTTTTCAGCATTCAAGAATTTAGTAAATAATACTATAAGCAGTTAATGAATTAACTCATTGATTATTGCGCTAAAATAAATTTTAATTTCATATTAATTATTTCATAATAGCTGTGACGTAGCGAGGATAAGAGGCGCCCAGGTCATAATATGATTTTTCACCCCTCCCCCCGCCCGTCATCATCAGTGATTTAGCATGTGTATAGGAAGCCCCGGGGCATAATATTTTTTCGCCCTTCATCGTATTTGACTTTAAAAAGTGACATAAACGCATTAAAATTTTGGGAGCATGCCCAGTGGCGCTAAGATCATGATATGATTTTTTTACTGTATTCGTCATAAGTGGCCTAGCGAGAGTAAATGATGCCCGGGGCATGGTTTATTTTCCAAGACCTCTCATCATATTTTGCTTTACAAATAATATAAACTCAGTAATGTTTTGACTCCATGGCGCACCTAAATCTGGCGCGAGGGGAATCAATACCCCCCTTGCCACCCGGTAGCTACGCCACTGCCCGGAAGAGTATTGCTTTAGAAATCGCCTCGCCGTCTAATCAGAATCAAAATGACGAGATTCACCCCAAGACAGACCTCAAAAAGTTCCAGATAGCGACCTAACTAAACTATTAAAAAAGGTCTGAACAGTAGTCAATATTCATTAGTTAGAAAATATTCTTCATTCTTGAAGATAAATTTCTCTTTGTTCAATCGTATACTATCGAAAAATGTCACTAATAGTGGCTTTGTTGAACCATAAAATACGAAATACCACATTGTTATGTTGTTTCAGTGGCTTAAACAAAATGACAGATGCATTGTTTAAAGAAATAAAAGTGTCTTAACAATGACCCATAAAAGGGAATATTTGTAATAATGCTAGATTAATAAAATAATGGTACATTTTCAACTGTTTGTGAGTGAGATGCTTGAGTAGTTTGCTGCGAAATTCTTTGAACTGCATTTTGCGTTTTCAAAACAAAAAGTTATGGATGTCTTTACAAATTTAGCAGTTTATCTGTAGATTTTTTTTGCGTTCTGCAGTGGCGGACTGGGTCTGAAAATAGTAGTTGCCAGGAGTCAGTGAGGGACCACACATATCTATAATCATAACATTAATTCATATATATATATATATATATGACGCGTCCCGGACGTTGGCGTTTTGTTCCTTTTTATTGTTTTGGTTTTTCTTTTACAACGTGTTTTTAATGTTTTCTTTTATTAATATTTCTCACTTTTCGGTTGTACTGCTGCATTGGCGCATTCATCGCATTTGTGAAGTTTTTCCCTCATATTTAAATCATTTATAGAATCTATTTTTTTCACATTTAAATCTTTTTCAGATTCTATGTTTATCATATTTTGTCCATTTCCTAAAATTTTCCTAAAGTTTACTTCTTTTGAAATTGCACTTCTTCATTTTAAGTATTTTCTTAACTGTTATTGCATTTGATTATGTTTGTATATATATATATATATTAGGGTAAATTACCCTTTTTTTCAACCTTTTTTCAACAACTACAGTAACAGGGATCGTTTGTACACCAAAATTAATTTAGCTTGGCTTAAGCTTGTCCACAGCCAAGCTGCTATATTAGTTGTTGAAAACTCCATATATATGGATTGCCTTTTTTCAATACTTTTAATAACATGTTTTTTTACATGTTGACATAAATGTTTAAATCTAATTTTTGTTCATGGTATCTATAGTATTTTCAATTCTTTAGATTTTGTTTTAGATTTGGCTGTATTGTTTAAATAATGAATTTTTAGTATAAGAGTGGCTTCATTATATGTCTTGTTTACTTTGTTTATGTAAGATCATATATAACAAGTTATATTTAGATTTATATCATATATATATATATATATTAGATATCTTTGACAAAAGAAAGGATTTTAATTTTTGTGTCAACCGACTTTCATATTGGTCTTCTAATATTTCTATTAAGATTTATAGAAACACTATTATCTCTCAATTTTCTCGCATTAGATCTATTTGTTCGAACGAAATTTCAAAATCTAGACAATTAAAGCTTTTGTATGATCAACTTTTAAATAATGGTATTCCCGAGAACTTTGTGCGACGATATCTCAAGCAGTGATTACGGAGCTACTGACAAAGCCTCTTTCTCCTTTTCTTTCTCTTTCCTCTGTTTGGCAACGGCGATAACTGGTTTGGCGTTCATTTTCCTCGTGGTCGCGGTAGCGTTTCCCTGGCCATGGTAAGCATATTTCGCTTTATTTTATTTTTTTATGTTACGGCTGTTTTTATTCTAGGTATTTTTGTATTTGTATTCGGATTTTTGTATTTGATTCTTTTTAAATCTTCTTAAATGTATTTATATTTTTTATTCAAGAAATCTTCCATTTTCGTTTGTTTTGTGCTTTTAGAGGGGATGACGGCAATTTTTAACGGATTTCGTTTGTCGTCAGCAGAAAAAAGCACAAATTAATATCATGAGCGAGCTTCTCTTCCTGACGAGCGGCTCGCTATGATATTTTTCATTTTTTTTTTTTGTTGTTTTTTTCTGGTTTTTGTCTATTTAGCCCCATTTTGTCCTTTTTTACTGTTTTTGAGTTTTTATTTTGTGTTTATATGTTGGTTTTGATATATATATATATATATATATATATATATATATTGTTTTCGTTGTTGCAGTCATAAAACAGCCGAGTTGTTAACCAATTTGCTTTATTATAGAAATATTTTGGAGAGTGACGGACATACCAACATCATAGTTGAAGTTTTAAGTAAAAATGCACAGAAAATCCCCGATTCTCTCAGATAAGGGAATAACAATATAACACGTGATCAAAGTGAAGGGAATATTGGCTATTTTTAATAAATTATGTAAGCGTTTTAGGGAAAAAGTCTAGCGCTAATTAGACGCGTCATGATTTTCGGTGGGCACGTGAAAGCGATTAAAATATTCTTTTAGTAACAAATATGCCAAAACGAGAGATTTAGTATACCTCCAGCGCGGTAAATAGAACGAAACTGGAGTTTAAGAAAAGTGATTTTGGTATACATTAAGACTTTAAAATATATTATATTAGAATTTGAAATAAAATTAAATGAGATTATTACATATATATATATATATATATAATTTTTTATATTTAATTATATTAATTTAAATCTATAATATTTAATAATTATATTTTTAATTTAATTTTTATTATATATTTAATTTTTCCGCGTCTTTAAAATAAATCCCTTCTAATACCCCTTAATTTTCTACGTTTAAAATAACGAAATTATGATTAAAGTTATTTGATTTTAAATTCCGGAAGTTAAATTTTTCGTATACGGTTTTAGCGACAAAATATGAAGGAGAAATGCTGCCCACATTAGTAGGCCATCTTTTGAAAGAGCCAGCAACCTTTAAAATAAACTTCTTTGTATGATTGAGATTTTAGTAATTTGTCCTGGTAATATTTCAGTAATTTGTAATTAAACTGGTATCATTAAAAAGGTATTTTTGAATTATAAATAATTCAAAAATTATTTAGTTAGATAGTATTTTTTCAAAATATTGCGAAAAAACGGCAAAATCTTGCTTAATTTTTAAGTAACTGAAATTTTAATTTACTTTTGGACTTTAAAGAGTTGACAATTATTTTCATCTTTTTTTGAAGAGCATGCGTGCCAAATTTCATAAATATCTAGTACAACTATAGATTTGTACAAAAAAAAAATTCTTATAATGTAAAAAACTTCTTTTGTTGTATTAAAATGCAGTCAATTTTCATTGTTTCGACCGTTTATTTTTTCCTATAAGTCCAGTCTTTTAATTTCTTTGTTCGTTACTTCAAATAAATTTAATTTTTGTTATATTTTCTGTTATTTTGATAAATTTACTTTTTAGCAATGACCTTAAGCTCATCTTTCCATATAAGGCAAGATAATCTTCCTGGAGATTATGTAATTCATTTATTTGTTATGATTAGGTTAAATTTTCACTTTATAATAAGGTTAAATAATGCGCAATAGTTGTAGATCATAATTATGCAAAAAAAAATTTTTAAATAACCTTCATTGAATCTCGTGTTTTTTAGACTTTTTTAACGATTGAACGTAAAGACTTACGTCATTAAACGCAAACACATGCTGCATCAAAATTTATCTCAAATGCTAATACATTTCCTATCTTCTGGGGTTTTTTTCTTTTCTTTGCAGAACTTATTTCTTTCTCGGTCTTTTGTAGCAATTAATACTTTCAACTTAACAAAAATTACATAAGTTGGAGAATTTAAAGTTTGTTAACATAATCAAATTAAGACAAATAATAAGATGGACGAGTCGGTTGGTAGCTGAATGTTTCTAGTGTTTAATACTACAAAAGCAATGTAAAAATAGAGAAATGATAATTTCAGCTTACCTCTCAATTTTTTTTTCTTTTCTTTTGCAAGATACGCTACGTATGTCTTTACTCTCTTCCGACTAAAAAGAGAAATAACACTTTTCTTACCAATTATTTTCCATGAAAGACAGACCAATAAGACTGAGGCCCCCTTTACTCTTCTAAACGCACCCCCCCCAAACTCGTAAAGAAAAGCGTGAGTGTCGTTTTTTCATATATGTCATTTGGTGTCCTAGTAACAGTTTTAGCCAAGAAAACCTTTTCCTACATGTGAGTTCCCTTGTTTGTCAGATTTATGACAGTAAAATGAAACTACAAAAAGGAAAAAAGCACCTCTTATAGCCATCTCTCCCAAAAACCTCACCCTTTCTGTACAAAGGGATGCAATTCCTTCAGTCTTAGGGGCTTCCGAAACCAACAAAAAATTTTAATGGCTATTGTGGCTTGACTTTGCACAGAAGAGGTACCCTATTCCAATGGGCCGAGGGTTTGTTGGATGACTGCAAAATTCTGGAGAAACATCTGTAAATGATCGGATGTCAAAGGAAGTGTACTGGACAGAGACCTCAGTATAGTTCCTGCGGGCAGTTGTAATTGCGTATGCGTCTTTGGTCGGTATTCGACCCCCCGCTGTTCGGCTGGTCGAATTACGACAGCAATAAATCCCCAACGATTTATTTGCTTTAGAAAAGCTTACTATAGAGAAAGACTTATTTTTTTCTGCCACACTTCCTGGGGGCCCAAATTGTCTTCTGTTTAAGGGGGCCCACTTGCCATCGGGCAAGCTGGCAACCTCGCAAGTCCGCCGCTGGTGTTCTGTAATGGTTGCTGCGTACTGCGAGTACATTTTTGTGCTTCCTATAATGGGATATTCCTTGTTGATGGAACTGTTTAAATATGCCAACTCAATGACGGTGTGCAAAGATGAGATGACTGATGAAAAGCCAGAGCACGATCTTATAAAACAAACCATAATCCCCATTGTACGTAATAGCTCAATTTGGCTGTTTTGCGAAGCTCTGAATATAAAAGCAGAATTAGCAAACACTGTGGATGCTAAGAAGGACAATATTGTTCAAACACCAGTGCCTACTGTTCGCAACCCAAAAATATGGAGTTTCTGCAAAAAACTTGGCATAAGGGCGAAACTAGAATTTCCTAAAAGCTATGAAATGGCCAAATCTACTGTTCATGTATGTCTATTATTTCTAATCTTTACTTCTTATATATTATTTTTCATATACTAATTATCTAAATGAATGCTACCTATAGATAGCGCTGCGTGTACCTTTTAAGTATATGCAGTCCGAGAGTAGATTCAGTTGCTGTATCGTACTTCGGCGCAACGTTTTTTTTTATTTGTGCAATTAGGCACAGCTCTCTCTTTGTCAGCGGCTAATTGCTAAATATGTTTATATTCTATTAATATATTTTCTGTTGTGATCGTCTATTGTGTGTGTGGTCTGTTTGTGAATGTCAAAAATAAAGAAGAAAAGAACAATTCTGTACACATATTGAAAATACCACACACCTAACCACATAGTGGAGGCACGCGGCGACATGATGTCTGCATGAGAACCATATAAGTTTCTCTTTATTATTTGCTATTCTTATTTAGTGAATATCATTTTTCTTTATGATGCTTTCAAGAGAAGAACATCTGATGACCTTTGTTTAGACTATTGCGATTTAACAGCTCTTTAGTTTCGGTTTTGTTTCGCAAAAGCGTTGTATTCTGATCCTATTTCGACATGATTAATGACGATCAGAAACAACACATTACTCAGCTTAAAGTATCAAGGGGAAGAATTAAAGCTTCTCTGACTAGATTAAAAAATACTGCAGAAGATTTAAAGTTAAAGAATGAAATTTTTATTCGCTTACAGAGATTAGAAGAACCTATTAAAGAGTTCGAAATTAGATTCAGAATTAAGCGTCGAAGATTCTGAAATCGTAGAATTTGAAGATAAGTATTTTTCCTAAAGTTGAGAAACTTCGAAATAAAATTGATGCTCTTAATGTATCGCACTCTACTACTGTCGAAAGGCAGAATTCTTCAGTTGTTGAGCTGGATGAACTTCAAAGATTTATTTGTATCCACTGTACATTCTCAAACTTCATTGAGTAATAGTCAGAAGTTTCAATATTTGAAAGGTTTGCTTTCTGATGAACCCTCTTCTTTGATAAAGCACATACCATTGTCTAATGATTCATGTGAAGAAGCATGGGGAAAATTAAAGGGCAGGTATGATAAAAAAAAAGCAAATTGCTCATGCATTAATCAAAACATTTTTGGATCAAAAAAGTATTCCTCAAGCCAATATAACGAATTTAAGAAATTTAGTTGATACTAGTGATGAGGTTTTGAAAGGTTTAAAAGCTCTAGGTAAAGAGCAACTAGCAGAGATCCCGACCAAAGCCTTCTGGTTTTAGGTTCTAATTTTTGTAATAGCATACAGATATAGATAGACAGATATATTCTAAGAATTCTTTCCTACTTGGAAAGAATTCTTAGAATTTTTAAACATTAGATGTTCATCTCTCGAATTGATGATTTATGATGAATCTGATGCTAAATTACCTACTAAGTCTAATTTTGTTGCTTGTAAAAACACTCAGGGAAATAAAACTGATAAAAATTGTATAAAATGTTCAGGAATACATAAACTGTTTAAGTGCATTAACAATATGGATTTAATTGCTCGGAAGAATTTTGTAAAACGTAACTATCGTTGCTTTTTGTGTTTGAATTCTCAAAAGATCATGTTATTAATTTGTATGCTTGGACAGATTCCCAAGTTGTCCTGTCCTGGTTGTCTTCACCTCCCCGCAGTTGGAAGCCGTTCATCGCCAATAAGACTTCAGAGATCTTGGACCTCATCCCTTGGAACAGATGGCGGTACGTAGCAACCAAGGAGAATCCAGCTGATATTGGCCCCCGAGGTGTGTCCCCCAAGGATCTTCCTGACTGTCTTCTATGGTGGGAGGGCCCTACATGGTTATCATCACCAGAAGCTGACTGGCCGAAACAACCAGTTCTGAAGGACGGTGATGAACTTGTTCTCAAAGAAAGAAAAAAGTCAAAATTTGTATTTTTTGTATTCTTAAAAAATGATATTATTGATGCATTGATTGAAAAATATTCTTCTTATACTAAGTTAATTGATGTGTTAGCATTTTGTATTAGATTCATAAATAATTGTAAAGTTGGTAAAGCTAACGAACATTCCACAGGTAAAACTGGACCTTTGACCTTAAATGAAAGAATTGTTGCAGATAATCTTATTGTGTCTTATGTTAAAAATGTATCTTTTAATGAAGAAGTTAAATGCATTAAGGCAAGCAAACCATTGCCAAAGAACAGCCCACTATCAGCCCTTTGTCCATTCATCGATCAGGATGGGTTCTTCAGGGTGGGAAGGCGGCTTCAAAATGCGCCGCTGCAGTATAATGCAAAACATCCAGCTATATTACAAGATAAGCATAAGCTAAGTAATTTAATTGTACAGTATTTCCATATCTTAAATTTACATGCTGGTGGTAATTTATTAATGGGGATTTTACGACAAAGTTATTGTGTGGATTATAAATGTTAAAAAGTTAATTAAGAAATGTGTTCATAATTGTATTGTATGCTGTAGCTTTGAAAGAAACATGCCCAAACAAAAAATGGGAGAACTCCCTAAAGATAGAATGACTCCCAATAAACCATTTTCAGTATGTGGTATTGATTATGCTGGCTCTATTTCTGTCCTGAAGCACAAAGGTAGAGGAGCGAAAACCATGAAAGTTTATATTGTTATATTTGTGTGCTTTGCTACTAAGGCTTTGCATTTATAATTAGTTGGTGACCTCACTTCTGAGGCCTTTATTGCTGCCTTAAAACGCTTTTGATACAGGAGGGGTACTCCTAAAGATATTCATTCTGATAATGGAACAACTTTTATTGGAGCTAAAAAGAAGCTTGGAGATTTATTTAAAATTAATTCCAAAACCAATCTTGCTGAAAATGTATGTTTTTTTCTTTCACACATGAAAATTGAATGGCATACCATACATCCTTTGAGTCCTCACTTTGGAGGACTCTGAGAAGTTGGAGTAAAGACAGTGAAGTTTCATTTAAAGCGAGTAATAGGCAACACTAATTTAACTTTTAAAGAACTTTCTACACTGTTAACCCAAACAGAGGCTGTGCTAAATTCAAGACCTCTAATAAAATTAGATGATAATGATGTAGATAGCTTAAATGTTTTAACGCCATCTCATTTTCTAATTGGAGATAAAATAACTGGTCCTCCAGAAATTGTTGAGGAAGCTAAACTTTCTTTAAAGGGACGTTGAGATATAGTCCAAAAAATGAAATTAAATTTTTAGAAAAGATAGCATATGGATTATTTGAGCTCTCTACAAAGCAGGAATAAATGGAAAAATTGTAATCCTAACATTAAAATTGGCGATCTTGCAATTATTAAAGAGAACAATATTCCTCCAGCTGTATGGCCTCTTGGAAAAGTTGTATCTAATCATCCAGGTAAAGACGGAGTAGTGCGTGTAGTTACATTAAAAATTTTAAAAGGTTTTTTTCTAAAGGCCTATTGTTAAACTTTGTGTATTATTATGAATAATCATTGCGGTAATTATGAATAAGTGCCAGTCATTATCTTTATATATAAAAGGCAAATACCATGACTCACTCATCACGAAACCTTCCAAACCACTGGGACTAGAAACTTGAAATTTGGCAGGAGGTTGCTTCTTGGGGAGTAGGTGCTCACTAAGAAAGGATTTTTCGAAATTTTGATTAGAATTTAAGTTATTTAAACATTACTTTAAATTTTAACGTTTTTCCGAAATGACTTCAGATCCTATTATCGCAAAAAAACCATCTTTACTTCATCTTAAAGATAAAATTAGCTTTTTAATGACACCAATCTTATTTCTATGCGACATTTTGTTCAATTTTAATTAATGTTTGAAAATGTTTTCACACATGAATTGTAACAATGTTTTTATAGTTGTAAATAAAATTCAAACCATCTTATTATTTCAGCAAATATTTTATTCACGCGCTTTTGCAATTGTTACGGTTGCAATAGTATAAATTGCTTTCTTGGGAAATTAACTCTAAAGCAGAATTTTCACTTTAGTACAACTAGTATAGTTACTAGTATTCATTTCATTTCTGAAATATTTTATCGCACCTGCTTCAAAGTAATATTTTTATAAAGCGTAGCAACAGATATTTGATTTCAGGTTTGTTTATTTTTATTGTGTGTGAGGTAGACTGGAAATTATTTTCGTCCTTCTTCATGATTTAATATCATGCTTTTCCTGCCATTTTAAAAATTATGAGGCAAGGAAGCTGTCAAATTCTTTGTATACTGCATTATAGGTAAAAGTTTTTTATTAAAATTTTCGTTAGGCTTTAAGAGTACAATACTGCCGCCAAACTTGAATTTCCTCAAGTGATAAATCCATCAAATTTGATATTAGAAACTAGAAATTACATCCTTGAAACTAGAATTACAAAAAAGGCAATAGTGTTCGGGGAAAACTAATTAATTTTTAAATTGATTATTTCTACCCCATTTTATAATCTCCGGTCTCGGATCTTTAGGATGTCTTTGAATTTTTTGGTGCCACTTTTTTGTACCCACTGGTTCATAATTCCGACTAATTCAGCGTCAATCATTCTACCGATGAGTTATATATGAATTGGACTGAAAGTTATTTGAAACTCAGTTTAGTCATTGCGATGCAGCCTACAGAATTATATCGCTCTGGCATTTTATAATTTAACTCTTAAAATATTTTACCATCTATCAAATACAATAAAATATTCAGTTTTTTGTCTACTTTCCTGATTTATCGCGGCTGAAACTGCAACGGGTAAAGCAATTAATATAAAATACAAAAAAATAAGAACTAATTTCAGCTGGTCGCAGAAGGCGCTAGTCTTATATATAAAGGCAAAATACCATGACTGCTCACTATTATCACGAAACTTCCCAAACCACTGGGACTAGAAACTTGAAATTTGGCGGCGGTTGCTTCTGGAGTAGGTACTTACTAAGAAAGGATTTTTCAAATTTTAATTAGAATTTAAATTATTTAAAAATTACTTTAAATTTCAATGTTCTTCCGGAATAACTTCGATCCCATTATCGCAAAACTTTTTTTTCATCTTAAAGATAAAAAAAAATACCTTTTCAATGAGACCGATCTTATTTCCATGCAGACATTTTGTTCAATGTTAATTAATGTTTCAAAATGTTTTCACATACGAATTGTAACAATGCTTTTCATTTAAATAAAATTTAAAACTCATTATTTCAGCAAATCTTTTATCTACGCGCTTTTGAATTGTTTACGGTTGCAATAGTATAAATTGTCTTTGATTAATCCTAAAGCTAGAATTTTCGCTTTAGTATTCATTGCTATTGCTGAAATATTTTATCTCCCACCTGCTTCAAAGTAATATTCTTATAAAGCCTTGCAACAGATATTTGATTTCAGGTTTGTTTGTTTTCCATTGGTGCGTGAGATCTGAAAATATTTTCATCTTTCTTCAAGTATTTAATCATGCTTCCTGCCATATTTAAAATTATAACGAAAAACGCTGTCAAATTTTTGTATACTGCATTAGTAAAAGTTTTTATTAAAATTTTCGTTAGGGCTAAGAGTACAATACTGCCGCCAAACTTGAATTTCAATGAGTAACCATCAAATTTGATATTAGAAACTAGAAATTACATCCTGAAACCAGGAATTCAAAAGGCAATAGTGTTCGGGAAAACTAATTTTTTTAAATTTATTATCTACCCCTTTATTATAACTCCCGGGTCTCGATCTTTTAGATGTCTTTGAATTTTTGTCGCCTCACTTTTGTACCCACTGGTTCCATATTCCTGACATATTCAGCGTCAATCATTCTACCGATGAGTTATATAGAATGACTGAAAGTTATTTGAAACTCAGTTTGTAAATTTCTGTTAGCTGCGATGCTACTACAGAATTGTATCACATGGCATTTTATAATTTAACTCTAAAATATTTTAATCTATCAAATACAATAAAATATTCAGTTTTTTGTTCATCTTCCTGATTTATCGCGCATGAAACTGCAACGGGTAATGCTATAATTAATATTACAAAAAAATAAGAACTAATTTCAGCTGGTCGCAGAAGGCGGCTAGTCTTTATATATAAAAGGCAAATACCATGACTCTCACTCATCACGAAATCTCCCAAACCACTGGGACTAGAAACTTGAAATTTGGCAGGCGGTTGCTTCTAGGGGAGTACTACTATAAGAAAGATTTTTCGAAATTTTAATTAGAATTTAAATTATTTAAAATTACTTAAATTTCAATGTTCTTCCGAATAACTTCGGATCCCATTATCGCAAAAAAAACTTTTTTTTCATCTAAAGATAAAAAAAAATACTTTTCAATGACACCGATCTTATTCATGCGTACTTTGTTCAATGTTAATTAATGTTTCAAAATGTTTTCACACATGAATTGTAACAATGTTTTCATTGTTGTAAATAAAATTTAAACTCATTATTTCAGCAATCTTTTATTCAGCGCTTTTGCAATTGTTACGGCGTAATAGTATAAATTGTTCTTGGAGGAATTAACTCTAGCAGAATTTTCGCTTTTAGTATTCATTGTATTGTCTGAAATATTTTATCTCACCGCTTCAAAGTAATATTCTTATAAAAGCCTGCAACAGATATTTGATTTCAGGTTTGTTTGTTTTCATTGCGTGTGAGGTAGACTGAAAATATTTTCATCCTTTCTTCAAGTATTTAATTCATGCTTTCCTGCCATTTAAAATTATGAGGCAGAAAACGCTGTCAAATTTTTGTATACTGCATTATAGGTAAGTTTTTATTAAAATTTTCGTTAGGGTTAAGAGTACAATACTGCCGCCAAACTTGAATTTCCTCAAGTGATAACTCATCCTAATTTGATATTAGATTTAGCCTAGTCTGAACTTATGTTTCTAGACGGCTATGCTTAACTGTAGAGGAGAGCCGTGAAATGGTGACGGACATTGTAGCTTCTACTTATAAAGGCAATGTTTGTGTGTGTGTGTGGTGTGTGTTTGTCTGCGATGTCCAGACGAATCTATCGCACTTACAGCCATGAAATTTGACACAGGTAGTCGTAATGGTGATCAATGCACCTCGAAGCCGAAATTTTAAATTTAATCTAGAAATTTTTTTATTTAATGTTTTCTGTTGTTTGGTTGATTTTTCACCCAATTTCTAACAGAATGGTTTCTGAATAATTGTACGACAAAAATAGAAGACCATCGGAAAGAGCACATGATTCCGTTCTAATGAAGTTAGTTTTGAATTTCTAAAGTATTACCGAATTTTAAGAATTTTTAAAAATAGTCAGTTTCACCACCTAAATGTTAGTTTTGTTTTAAATTTGTTGCATCCGACTTTCTAATAACACTATTATTTTCATTTTTCAGCTTATAACTAGAACGTAGTCTCTGACTTAAAAACAAGAACGAGTTAAAAATAATCTTTTCCACGTTTTTTTAAATTAAATTATTCCTGGGCAGATGGAAAGTTATTTTTGTCGAGCAGAAATTTCTTCAGCGATAGTCTTCGGAACGCGTTTGCTCCAATTTGATTGGATGAAGGGCCAGGTGACGTCCACTAACCTTCGAGCTTTTGTATGTTCAAAATTTTTTTCTTCATTTTGTTGAAGTCCTGATTCACGTAGGCACAATTATATATTGTTTTGGATTAATGTACTCTGTACTGTTTACATGTTGTTATCGCGGAAAAAAGCGGGAAAATCTATATGTGTATCTTTTGTTTTGATTTTGTTTTACAGAAAACTTTTCGTGTCATTAGGCGAAGTCCTGATTCCACGGGCATCGCCGTGCGCGTACTGCTAGTATATATATAAAAGGCAAATACCATGACTCACTCACTCATCACGAAGTCTCCCAAACCATTAGGCCTAGAAACTTGAAATTTGGCACATTGTTGCTTTTTAGGTGGTAGGTGCTCATTAAGAAAGAATTTTTCGAAATTTTAATTAGAATTTTAATTACTTAAAAATTACTTTGCATTTTAACGTTTTCCCGCAATAACTTCGGAGCATATTATCGTTCAAAAATCATTTTAACATCATCTTAAAGTTTAAAAAAAATTAGCTTTTCAATGCCACCAATTTTATTTCCATGCGACGTTCTGTTTGATCTTCTGTTTTCTGAAGAAGAGGCGTAGCTCACGGTTCCTCAAGGTCACGGTTTTATTTATATCACTGGGAGGAAGGTGACGGTTACGATCAAAGAAGAAATGTTGCCAGTCATAGTTCACACCAGTGGCGTCGAGTCGGGGGGCGAGGAGGGTTAGTTGCCTCCTACATATTTAGGGAAAGATTAACTTTTTATTTCATTTTACCTGCCTGAAACTAGGAATTAGAAAATAAGGCAATATTGTTCAGGAAAACTAACTTATTTTTTAATCTTATTGTCTACCCCTTATACTCCCAGGTCATTGAATAGCGGGAAAATTACCTGAAATTTTAACATTTTTCCGCAATGTTTTCGGAGCATATTGCTGCACAAAAAACGTTTTAACTTCATTTTAAAGTTTAAAAAAGTAGCTTTTCAATGACTACAATTTTATTTTCATGTAACGCTAAATTTAATTTTAATTAATTTTTAAAAATGTTTTTAAACACAGCGAGGCGGAGCAACGGCGTTGCTAATGGTTCCTCAAGGTCACAGTTCTATTTATAGCACTCCAGGAGAGGGTTGGTGGTGGGTTACGATCTAGGGAGAAATGCTGTCCAGTTATAAATCACACCTATGACGGCGACTCGGGTCACTCGCCACCCTACTTTATTAGGGAAAGATTAAATTTTTATTTCTTTTTAGCTGTATGAAACTATGAATTACAAAAAAGCAATAGTGTTAGGGAAACTAACTAATTTTTGAATTATTTTTTTAAATCTTATTGTCTATCCCCTATACTCCCTGGTGTTTTAGATGTCTATAAATTTTTTGCCGCCTCACTTCTTCTGCCCAATTTGGCACCCACTAGTTCACACGGGGCATCCAACATGTTGGGCTTTCGCGACCATATTCTTTATTTATTTTACTATCTGCCAAATACAATAAAATACTCACTTATTTGTTCATCTTTCCTGAGTTATTGAGGGTGAAACTGCGACGGGGAATGATATAATTAATGTAAAATACAAAAATAAAAACTAATTTAAACGGGCGAACCAGCTGATCGCCGAAGGCAGCTAGTACAAAATAACCGCGTAAAAAATCCGGTTAGTATGTATAATAACCAATTTACTATATTGACGGTAACATATATAATTCATCCTCAAAATGATACTTACCAAATGCGTCTTGCTAATTTAATTTTGGAATACAATACGGATATTGAAGGAGGAATGACGTCACAACGCAGCGTAAGACAACGTGCAGTGAAATTTTAGATGACATAAGTAGTTATGCTTGTCATGTATTTGTGACGTCACATGAATTGATGGTAAATTTCTGTCAGATGGTTTATTATTAAATAATTATTTTGCGTCATTATTTATCTTTAAAAAGTGTAAATAAAAGCTCGTTACAAAAGCTTAACTTAAATGCTTACGGCATTTTAATAGTTTGTGATAAGCATAAGAACTAAATATCTGCTTTATATTCACACTAGCCGCCTTCGGCGACCAGCTGGTTTGCCCGTTTATATTAGTTTCTATTGTTGTATTTTACATTAATTAAAGCATTCCCCGTCGCAGTTTCACCCGCAATAACTCAGGAAAGATTAATGAAATAGTGATTTTTATTGTATTTCCGATAGTAAAATATGTAAAGACGTAAATTTTAAAATACCAGCGATACAATTCTGTATGATGTAATTATCAACAGGCTCGTCCATCTCACTAATTATTATATTTATTAAAATTTCTTCGGAATATCATATAACATTTTTTTATTTTAAAATTTTCAGAAGCGCAGCAAGATTTTATATAATTTTGATAATTTTATTTGCAATTTTAATTCAATTTAATAGGACGCGACATTTTTGCCGAACACTTATCACATGGATTGAAAAATATTCTTTAAAAATGATAATATAGATAATTTTTTTAGACCCACGTCGCCGCCTCATTCACCCAAAGGGTCGAATTTCGATATATATCGATAAAATATCGATAATTTTGCTTGGAGTCAAGATGCATTTCATGCGATTGCTCTATATATTGCTGTAGAAGAAAATATGTCTTGTCACACGTCATTAACATAAAATTTAGCAGCATGTAATTAGCCGAGTATTAGTTGCCAGTAAAAAATGTATATACTCTCCTAAATACTAAAGTTCAGAGAATTTTTATCTTATTTGCTACTTCTTATTTGTGTGAAATCAGATTTTTAGCAGTTGCTGACATAATCGGTAGCTGAATCCAGTTAAATTACACGATTTGAGGAAAAGTGCAATGTTCAATAGGTTCAATAATCTCACTAATTATTATATGTATAAAAATTTGTTCAATAAATTTTCATATAACTTAATATTTGTCTTATTTATTTTACCCTAGGTTAAACAAAAATTATTGACTATTTTTTTTTTTTTTAAAAAAGTACTTTTAGATTTACTTAGCCGTCTTGGAAAGTTTAGATCACCAAGGACGCCGAGAATCGAAAAAGGTAGGGAAACCACTGATGTAGCTGCTTGGTTTGAAATAGCTTTTCGCTGCTTTTTATAAGGTTCATTAGTTGAAGGTTTATCATAAATGTGAGATTATAAGATTCAAAATAGAATTTTTATTTTTAGGGACATTTAATAGAGGTTTTATCCTTAAACATTAAAATGAATAAGTAATACAAGGTTTTGACTCTATACATTATATGTGTGGCAGGTTGTTGTAAAGGAGACATACACAAAATTAAAATCTTTTGAATCTATTAGACTTTTTTTCTTGTCTTTATCCTCTTTCTTATTGAGTCTGCATTTTTGCTTATATAGCGCGAAAGGAATATAGAATCATTGAAAATTAGCAATAAAGTGTTTGAGAAATTCTAAATTCTGAGGAATCTCCCATTTTAAATAAATGTGCCTTTTTTCTGTCATGCGTCTACCAATTTATTGAAAGAAATGCATTGTAAATCAGCAATTTATTGAAGAAAAAAATTGTATACATGCTTAAAGTACTTAGAAATAATCGTAAACATACTTAACCGCTTATGGATCGGATGATTTTGAAACCTACGGTATTTAGAACGAGTTAACTCGGGTTATGTCCTTAAGAGGTTAAGGCTTCCTCATTTAGTTATGTCAATAAAACTCTTACGGCGAATTAATTATGGTAACTGATGTAGCTCCAGTTTGCACGTCTTTTGGATACAGAACAAATTCATGCTAAAAATGTTGCTTTGTCTGGATTTGTAATATTTTGTTAACTGTTGCTTGAAGTAGATAGCCTTCATATATGCTTAAAGGATAGTTTCATATAACGACAACATGATAAGCGTTTTATTATTTGGGCTCATTTAACATAAATGTAGCTCACTTCTGTTAAAAACTAGAGATAAAACAATTTCATTCTAACCCATTCAAATCTTAGTTTAAGTAGCTAAAACTGTAGAATGGATTATTGTCACTCCTGTAAAAATATTCTAATAAGCAATACATCTCAGTATCCTTCAGAAACCAAATTTCCCGAATTATTTGAGAATTTGTGAGAAAAAAAGTCATATAATTGCATTAAACAATTTTTCTTCAAATTTCTTCATTTAAAATAATTTTCCGCTTCTTTGTAATAAGCGTCATTATTTAAGGATATATAGCATTCAAATAGCATTCATTTCTTCAAATTTCTTCATTTAAAATAATTTTCCGCTTCTTTTTAATAAGCGTCAATATTTACAGATATATCATAAATGGGAAATGATAAAATTTGATCTAAATGCTTTTCTTATCGTCACATACAAAAGTTGATCAAAACACACACAAAAAAATCCTTGGACAGTAAAATAAATAAATGATACAAGCATGAAACGATAAGATAAATGGGACTGGAAGAATCAGGAAGTTATTTAATATATAGAGTAGTCGTAACTTCACACCGCACAATAATCTCATTATCTTCAGGGAGAGTGCTGGCTGATTTTCTAAATTAAGTAAGTTATATTCATTTCATTATTCTTAGATGAAATATTACATTTGATACAGCTTTTATTTCCCCGAAAGCTAGCATCAAACGGTTAATCCGCAGATACAGTTTGTGCTTTTTAACACTTTTTATTATATATATATATATCGTTCATCGGATGCAACTAGCAATGAAGTTTTGACATAAATGTGTTTAAAGATTTCGTTGGTTCGCTGAAATACAGGAATCACGCTTAATTGTTGGAGCGAGGATTAAACATTACTGAAAGGGTTCATGGGAATTCTGTTATGTCGAAAAGAAGGCTATTTTACAAGGTTGGGAATGGTCATAATACAAAATTTGTATTTTCCAGAGTTGTGACAATATTGTAGCCGATGAACATTTAAACCCCGGTTAACCGAACTCGGGTTATCCGAAATGCCTCTGAAATCGCCAATACAAAAGACACGTACTGTCCAGCACGGAAATAATCGCAAAGACGAGACTTTTTTGCAACGATATCCCCACTTTTTTTCTTTTAAGCCTCCCCAAGAAGGTCAATGATTAATTTTAGGACGCTAAAATTAAAATTAATAGGTATTAACAATATTAATTACGACATTGCTTACCTGTTCCTGTCAGGAGCATTGCGTACAAACTCGCAGGCGCAAATAGTGCGCCCGATGGAGGGTTAGCTTTAATAAAGAATATTAAGTGTAGACTATAAAGAGAGTTTTTGATTCGTTTTACTCTCAAAACATTTCAGAATTACCTGCTATTAGATTAAAAATAGTAATAAATGTTCAAGGTTTAACCGAAAAAGTCGTTATCCGAAACACCCCCTTTCATTTCGGTTAACCGGGGTTGTACTGTAATTAGAAAAGGGGAGATTTCCCATTCTAGGGAAGATGTTGGTATGTCTTGAGTTTCGGCCAGATGCAGACGTGATCTGCATATAAAAGCTCAAATTTGTTTTACGAGAAATTGTCAATGAAAAATAAATGTTTTGTTTCTCCAAGCCTCTGTCGAATGGGGAGGTTTGAGGTGAGATACGGCTCATAGAGTTAAACGAAATCCTTCAAACCGAAGATATACTTTTTCTAAACACACAATAGATTTTCATATTATAAAATTACTATATAAAAAAATATGGAGCATTCTTTCCTTGGCTTCCCTGTTCTTATACATAAAGCTGTCACTTATACCGCGTGGACAAAACTGTTTATGCCTGTATGTGGTGCTGAATTATTCTCGATTGGTAGAAATTATCCAAAACTATCTTTTTTTAATAATGGATTGTCCTTGTTGTTTTTTAGATTTCCTGATTTCGATTATGTCCGGCTTTCATTTTAGAAACTATTATACAGATAAAAAATGAAACCACTTAAAATTTAAATATTTACCTATTGAATGGTACAATCCTGATTGGCTCTCTAATTTTTCTGATTTTCACAATCTCTGAAAATGTACTTTTAATTGAAAGCGATTATGCAGTATGAGAGAGAAATCAATTCCAATATACACATTTTAAGATACGGCTTGACATTTTGATCACAGCATTATAAAAGCCGTCAAAAAAGTATCCGAACGCTACACTTTATTGCCAAACTAATTATCTCACAACAAAGCAGTAAATGCCTGTAGCAGTAATGTCCTCTATATGAGCTTATAATGCTTTTTCATACAAGGGATCGTGTACATATTTAAATTTAATCAAACTCAATTTTTTTAAATGGTAACATCCGATTTGGAATAACATCCAGATTCAACAGATTAAATTAGCTGAAAGATCTATGACATTTTGTGATTTTGAGTAAACGGTTGATGAATTCTGAACAATTGAAGCTTGTAATACCTAATGTTAAATACCGTACCCGTTTTATCAATATATTTCAAGAAGTAAGAATCTATTACAATATGTTTTTTTATATAAAGATAATAAATGAGACAAACTTTATGCATGTTTAAAAAAATTAAAGCATTTTATAATTTTTATTTTTATAAGCTAAAACTTTTTCAATAGAAACACAAAAAATGACACCAATAGAAGGAGAATGACCTAAAAACTGTTCAAAATTTTAACCGCTTCCGTCAAGCAGTTTTTAAGATATATAGCAATAACCAAAAGCGTTGAGAACAGCATGAATTTTGCTTTCTTTGGGGGGGGGGGGACCAACTTTATAAAAGGATTCTTTGGTCGAAAAAAAAATCTCTGAAATGAAACGTTAAACAAAGAATGTCTTCTAATGTTGCTTTATATTAATAAAAAATGTTTTCTTTTTAAATTAAATGTCAAGTTGAGTCACAAACGAAAAGAAATATTGATACTCGAAACAGATTTTACATCTCTTACATTTCAAGCAAGGTTACGTTTGAACCACTAAAATGAAAAATGAAAGCCGATTACGGTTTAGAAATATTTTGTGTGATCTTTAATTTATAAAAATGCAAAGCAAAACTCTGTATAAAGTATGAATTTATATAGTATTAAATATATGAATGAATAAAACATTATTCAATGAAATAAAATAGTAACTCCTTGCGTGTGGATAATGGAGTGTGATTAGACAAAATACCTTATTTAAAAATGAAACAAAAGATTAAAAATGTTTGAATAAATATATTGTTTTAATTTAAGACTCTTCCTATTACAAAGCGATTAAATATAAAAAAAACTCTTATAAATGATTTTAAATATTGTTTGGTATCGTTCAGCGACATTACACTATTTTTGTTTCTTTTATAAAAGAATGTTTCTGAAAATAAGCATCTATCTTTCATTTTTCAGCTGCTTCAAAAGTTTTTCAGTTTGCCGTATTTAATATTAATCGCCTGAAATTACTCAGAATTTTTGATTATTTTAGCAATATGTTACGAGAATTATACAACGTACAAAAGGCCAAATAATCAGTCTTTATTAATCTGGTATTTCGAACAGACGAATAAGTTGCCAACTTGAAATCAGTGTATCCACGGTTTCATTATGGATAAGAAGATAAAAAGAAAAGAGATAGGAGGAGGAGGTAAAAGATAAAGAGGGGACTTGATTAAAAGAGATAGAGATCTAGTTAGCAGTCTCATAAACTTCATGCCTTATCGAGTGCAACAAGTCGTCAACAGTCTTGTTAAATTGGAAATAGCTAATGACTAATATATTTATGTACATCAAAGTTTCCATTTTTAACAGTATTTAATGTGTATTAGAATATACCATATAAAAAATTTTATGTATATAAATTTTGGGGGATTGCTGTTGAAAAAGTTTTAGATGTTGCAATTATATGCCCC
The DNA here is from genome assembly GCA_013235015.1 of Araneus ventricosus. Classification (NCBI taxonomy): domain Eukaryota; kingdom Metazoa; phylum Arthropoda; class Arachnida; order Araneae; family Araneidae; genus Araneus; species Araneus ventricosus. Next base: position 6,387 of record BGPR01004555.1, on the reverse strand, counting down.
TTATGCAAATACAGTTCACCTATTTTTAAAGAAGACATCTTTCAAATAGCACGACATATTTTCATTTTCCTTGAATTTAACTTTTATACATTACGAGAAATAAGAAATGTTCGGATACTTTTTTGACTGACCGTACAATAGATTGAACTTGGTTTAGGTTGAGATAGCAAATTACATACATTGTTGGAAATTGGTTCCGGTCTGGTTTATTTTATTGTGGTTTAATGAAGAAAAGGACATATTGGGCTAGACTGCACCGCACATAGGTTGGTTCCCAATTTCTTTACTGTGCCACCATAACTTCGACACAAATAAACGCATTTAATCATTCATTTGACGGGATGGCAAGATGTCTGTATTATTAAAATTATTTACTCTAAATAGTATTTATGTTACGGTCAATGTGGATAATAACCCGTTAATGTGGATAATCGATTCTCTACTTTAACCGAATATTATCCACATTGACCGAAACATATATAATAATTCCTTTGAATTTAAATGGCAATATACAGGTATTTAAATGAAGTAATTGAAAAATATGCAATATTTTGTTCAACGAATATAGCAAGTTCTGGTATAGATTCATAGAACTGAGAAGGAAATATGGTATATACTTATTAAAGGTATTACCTTTTTTAACAGAATTGGTGTAATATTTAATTTAGATGTTAAGTTTTGATATAAGGACTCCAAGCTAAATTTCATTTGGTTTTTTATGCCTTTTGAATTCTCATATGAGCGGATAGGCAGCCAGATGCACAGACATCATTCATAAGCACAATTATTATGCTACATTGTACTATACACATTTTCATAATATCCTTCACATAAAATTTTGATTCGTGTCCAGTATCACAATATTAATCCTCTGATTTCCCACAATAGAACTTCCAAGTCGAAAATGTCCAGATTCCAAGTAATCAAAGGAATGCCTTTTCCAAAAGTTATTTGGTTTAAAAAAGAAAACATTGAAGGGACACTTGAGTATATGCCGAAAGATGACGACATCATTATTGCATCTTACCCAAAGACTGGAACAACTTGGCTTCAGTACATCGTGCTACAGATTACTTCCAAAGGAGAGTCTTTTCCATCCTTCAATGATGTCCTCGACAGAGTTGCACCATTCATGGAAATGGCAGGGCCTGAAGCCATCGACAACTTGACAGGCCTGAGAATGTACAAACACCATTACAGATACGACATGGTGAAAAAGAATCCGAAAGCCAAGGTTCTCTACATCTACAGGAATCCTGCAGATACTTTTGTGAGCTTCTTCCACTTCCTGCAAAATATACGTGAGGAAAAATTGAATTTAGAAGAACTTTTCGCAGGATTTATCACAGGAAACATAGAATATGGCAGCTACTTCGAGCATGTTTTGTCATACCTGAATCATAAAGATGATGATAATTTACTGCTGATATCGTACGAAAAACTTCATGCTAATCCAAAGGAAGGAATCCTGAGAATTGCCAAATTTCTTGGTGTCGAATATTATCAGGATCTTTCTACTGATGAATTACTTTTGAATAAGATTGTGAAGAACACCAGCTTTGACCATATGAAGAAAAACCTCAAATTAGAGCTCCCTCACAACAATCCTGAAAAAAGTTCTGAAGAATCTCTCAACACTGTCAATTTCTTCAGAAAAGGAGTTGTTGGTGATGGAAAAAATTTATTGTCGACAGAACATGTGAAGCGGATACGAGAGAAAGTGGCTGAAGTTATGAAAGGTACAGAGGTACTTAAAGATTGGATTAAAGAATAGAACTTTTTTAAAAAAATTATAAATGTAATAATTTGCTTAAGATATCAAATTTAAGCATGCACTACATTTTTGAAACATGAATTGTATGCATTTTGTTGAATTAAACATCTTCTGAGGATTAAAGGATGTATCTATAAATTCTCTGCATCTCTTTAAGAAGTTGTTACAAACACTTCATTATAATTAAATCATAAAAAACCTTCAAGAAGATTTAAAAAACTTTCCTTTTGTTACGTTACTTATTGCAAAATTACAAAACATAAAATCAATCTAGTAAGTAGTTTATATTGTAACACAGATAAAAGATCCTTATACCAACTTATATGGATTGAGAGTATTTTATACAAGTTTTTTTGTCTAAAAAAATTTCATCAAGTAATTGCGTTTTATTCCTTTATTAGTTTTAAAAACACAAAAATTGTTTTCAACCATCAAAATTCAAACAGGGTTGAATTAACTTCTTAGGGAAAAAATCATTTCCAAAAATCTCCGATGAAACTCCTGAATATGTTCAGAAAAAGTGTAAAATAATGTGCACTTCCTAGGTTGAAAAGCTAGAAACTAGAGTCTGCTAAAAATTTTCATGAATTTTTAATTGTGTTAGTATTATTAGAAACTAAAGTATTATTCCCCGTTTTTGAATTGAATTTTATTCAAAATTTACTCTATTCTACTGTAAATAAGTTACATTTTCAGCATTTTGCTATAGAATAAAACACTATATGAAGTATGAGAAAAAAACTGAAAGCTTTTGGGGGGCATGTAATAATTGCTCTTTGTAACTTCCCTTGGTCCCACGAGCAACATGCATAAAGTAATTCATTTCACTACCATATGAAGTATTCTCTATGTGTACCTTCATATCGTTCATTGCTGCAGGCATGTCTCATCCCAGTGAAATAAAAGCCCAAAAAGTAATTTCAGAATATTTAGATATCCACATGCAGAACATGCACGTATCAATGTCTGAGAACATGTTTCCAGTGCCCGACATGAAATGGACTTGTTTATGGATGTTCCCTGTGGGACCCAGGAAAATCACACTATACAGATTTTTTACTTCCTGTCGTCGTTTTATACTAAAGTTATAGACATTTGTAATCGGTGCAATTGTTTTAAGTAACCCTGTATATTATGAAGGGTAAGGATTTAATTGAAACTCATTTAAAACAGAAAGTGACCTCTGTAATTATGTTGCAGTTTCTGTGAATAAATAATAAGATAACAAGCAGAAGCAAGCTTAACAAGTCATAAGCCAATTTAACACTAACCTTTTTATGACCTCTAAATAACTTCACAACTTCACTTATCAGTTAATGCATCAATCATCATCAGATATAAAGCGAATTTTATTTCTTTAATTCCACATGTTTTATTTCTTTTAGCATGGTTCAAAATTACAAGGATCTTCTCAAAATTTCCCTGAGTATCTCCAAAATGGTACGTTAATATAAAGGTGCGTATACACTTGGCGAACCGAACATGATTTAAACAGTTAGTTTACGATTCGCTGCGTGTTTGAGGAAATTTTTCAAGACAAACAGATTGCGTTCCATAGAAATAGACGAACGGGCTTGGAATCTGTCAATCATCGCCGTTAATCAGCAATAACGGAGGGTTTTTTTGAAAGGAGAAGGGCGGAGGCGGTGTTGAAATTTATGACTTGGATCATTTTTGTATAAGTTTCGAGTCGAAAAGCGAAGATTTTGTTTAGTCTCACAGGGTATTGAAATAAATTATTCTCATTACGAATGCATCTCGTTCCATCGGATTGCGCGAACAACGTAGACTTTGAATCCATTATTCATCAACTCAGTGATAGAGGAAGGATTCTTAATGGGGGGGGGGGGGGGG